>JAULJZ010026147.1:0-15400 GCA_032270985.1 Heliamphora pulchella | reverse complement strand
CTGACTTCGTCATCTCGCGTTTGAGGGAGAATGTTAGAATATTAGATTGATTGTTAGAATATTAGATTGATTTTATTCTCTATATTTATTATATTTTCTTTATTGTTTATCCCTATTCGCCTATAAATAGGCCATATATTGTACAGTTTTAATATATAGAAAATATACAATCTTCTCATTTTCTTCAGCCGGTAATAATTTGTTCTTGCCAGTGTAAACTTGTAGAGTATCTCAATTTTTTTGCAAGTTGAGCTAAACTGTTTATTAGAATTCTCCAACTTACTTACACATGGCAGAAGATGAGCAGGCCGATGAATGGAGTTTTATAGGAAGTAAGCTGGAAAATGAAGTCCTAAACTGCATTTTCTTAACCATGGTATTGATGTTGTAGGAAAAACCAAGGCGGGGGGGGGAGTGCGATCATTGTCTGATTTCAAGTCTTTGCTAAATGTTGTACAAATGTTGCTAAATGTTGTCCATTTGTTCTGTAGAGCTACAAATGCATTATATTGAGTTTAGTGGCTAATGCATGATTGTGCTAAAGCTAATATTTTTGTGGATATGTATTTGCTAAAGCTAATAAAATATTGAGGGTCAAAAGCTAAAAGAGGGGATGTTTGTTTGTTATGTCATTCTACCTTTTCTAAAAGGTTTCCCATTAATTGTTGTCAAATGTTGTCCATATGCTGCAAGTAGGGATGCTATAATTTTGGTGTATTTTTTGACTGAACTAGTTTTTCTAATTAATGAAATCAATATAGCATCAGCTTGATTTTGTGTTTGATTGCAGTTTGAGGCAGCATGGGCTTTGACTAATGTTGCATTTGGGACGTTAGAGCATACTCAAGTTGTCATTGAACATGGAGTTGTTCACAAGTTTGTGCAACTTTTGAGCTCTGCCAGTGATGACATTCATGAGTAGGCAAGCTCCAGGTGGATTTTTCTCTAAAGCTCTTATTATTCTATGTAAGCATGACAAATTTCTTTGAGATTTTTGAAAATCTCCTTAAATTTTGTATGAAAAGCATGACTTTATTACTATGCTTTAGAAATCAAAAGTTGTTTCCTAATTTATATGCTTTTGGATCCTTTATTTTACGAAATTAAAATTTTGAAAATTCCATTTTGCTAACTTCTTTTAACACGTGAATGTGGCTCTTGGCTAACATGCAATATTCTCATTCAATTTGACTTCATTCTTTTAATTTTTCTTATGTTCCCCTTATGTTTTTCCAATTTAAAATGCTATCAAATTCCATGTATTGCCACACACCCAATTGTTTCTCAATGTAGGGCTCGTAATAATTTTTATGTTGCGACCACTAATGAATTTGCATTTCTTAAATTTCATATCTTATAAACAGGCAGTATTTGTGAGACCCGACCTGATTTAATTTTTTTAAAAATAATTAAGTGTTGATGGGCGTAGGAATTAAAACTTGATCTTAGTAATATTTTAGGTGAATACTTTAAGCTTGGATACGTACGAAAGATATGTTCGAGGGAGAAAATGAGGTTCTAAGAGATATTTGAACAAAAATATTTGAAGGCAAGTGACATACCTTTACTAATTTGGTCCTACTTCTTTTGTTCGAGTTTTCACCTGGCGATGGCCACTCGAGCGGTGCTCTATTCGCTCGAGTGGGCTTCTGGCAAAGAGTTAGGTCGGTGGGGAACCGCTCGAGTAGAGCCCTGTTCGCTCGAGCAGACAGCCGGATGCGAGATTTTATAAAGATAGCCCATGCCTTTGTTTTTTAACCAAAGCTTCTTGTACTAGTTTCTCTTCCCTCTCTACACAAAAGCCCTGCCTTCTCTCTAGATTTTGGGTGTGTTCGGGCTCGGATCTTGGTGATTGGACGGTGGATCCTTGATGTACTCACCAGGGGCTTTACATACATCCGAGCAAAATCGTGTTTCAATGACTTTGGTTTTTCGTCAGTTGGTAAAGCTTTGAGTTTGTAACTCTATGAGGTAGGAACTTAGACTCTCATGTCTTGAAAGAATGCTACGTGAAATTTTATGTGTTTTTACCATTTTAAAATGCATGAATGGTTGATTTTTGTGTTTAAACCATGTTTATTGGACAAAAAGCATGTTTTGCGTTTATTATGGTTTACTACTAAGTTGGTGGACGTGTGGTGTCCGTGGTTTTCAAAAAGATAGATTTTGAAAATGGAAAGTTTTATAAAAAGGTTATTAAAAACATAATTTTGGACGTTTAGAGATAACCCTTGGGGTTGAGCCTCATTTTATTATTCGCTGGTCTCCATGGTTAGGTGCATGGCGTGGTTATGCGAATGTGATGTTCGTACATGGTTGTGTGCATGCAAACTTTGGTGCATTCATGCATAATGAGGGGTGATTATTCGTCCTGCGGTGAAAGCTTGTGAAGATTTGCATAATGAGGGATGATCATTCATTCTGCAGTGAAAGATCGTGAAGATTTGCATAATGAGAGGCAGATTGTGGTCCTACGTTGAAAGCTCATGAAGATGCATGAATTGCGTGTGAATCATCGTAGGTTATGTGAAACCATTAAAAATGATGTGTTGCTTATGTTTTGATAACTGTCGAGCGTTTAGAGTTTGTGTGAAAACTTATGATTTTGATAAGTAAAACTATTTTTAAGGCTCGTGAGAGTTGGGATCTTCTTATTATTCTATAAGCATGCTTTGCTTTTATTTCATGCTAATCTGTTTTCTATTGAGTTTCAGCTCATGTTGTGAGATTTGAAAACCTTTTTCAGGTAAACGTGGTCAAGTTGATCGATCTTGTGGTGCCCGGAGATGGTTGAAAACAAGATCCCTTTAGTTTTGTCCTTATTAGGTAGTTTATACTATTTATATATGGATCAAGTTTCGTTGTAACATGTTTTATATTTAAAAGCTTGTGTAATGTAATTCTTATGTCCGTAGAGCGAATGTATGCATGATATATGTTTGCGAGAGAGACCATGTGTTGGTTGTTCTTTTTTGTAGTTTATTTTGCAATTTTCATATGTTAGTTCAGCGTTTTACAAAAAGGTTTTCGATTTGAAAGGTGAAGTTTCTTGATCAAACTGATGTTTTGTCCCTATATTTTGCTTATTCAAATCCATGTTCAGAGATCATGTTTTTAGGTGTATTTTTTAGACTTGAGAAGGTTTTCTGGTTTCTAGCTACAAAATCCCTCTGACATCTCACCGCTCGACCGGGTCTCTAATCACTCGAGGGGACAGCTACTGTGAGTAAAAGTTTGATTTTGTTTCAAAAGGAGGTTTTGGGTGGAGAATCTTTGGGGTAACCCTTCTTGATTCAAAATGGCATATTTTGTTAATCGTTTTACAAATAAAATTTTGTTTTTTTCATTTTATTCTTCAACTCTGTTGTGTTTGGGCAATTTTAGTGGATCGTGATTTTCCAAAATGGTTGTTCGTGGGCGTTTTGTGTGACTCAAGTTTTGGGGTTTGACAACTTGGTATCAGAGCTCTGGGTTCGAATACCTAATAGCTAGAGGAAGGGGATGCATCACCTTGTGAGGAAAGATGCGTGTACTTGGTTGCATGTATTTAAGTGTTTTTATAATATAAGCATGATGGCTTGTTAAGCATGAGGATGTTGTATAGACGTGAGCATGAAGGTTAGACCTTAAGGTTGATTAGTCTTACCTTTGAGCATTTGGATTAACAAATTTGGAAGCCAAATTAGAAATGCATTTGACCAATGTATTTTCTAGCAAGAAATCTAGGTAGGTTATCCAAATTGACGCGTCACTCTTGTCGGTTCTCCTCGGTATGTGCGGTTTGTTTAACATGATCTTGAATGGCTAAGTGTTAGCATGATTATGTGGTACGTGTTAGAAATAACATGATGGGTCAACCTTAGATTGTTGTGTTCTATATTTCTTTTATATATGAACTGCTTATCTTTAAAGAGGGTAAGACCGTGGTTTGGGTCTTGAATGTGCGACTCGATTGCTATTGGTTGCTGAGAGGTAAGGTTATCGGTTGCTGAGAGATAAGGTTATGGGTTGAGTGTCGATTGCTCGATGCGTAGTGGAACTCGTTGGTGAGTTGGGATTAGCCACGTGAGGGTGGTCTTGGTTGGTAAACTGTTGAGTGTTTGTACGAGTAGAGTTTCGTTCGAGTATAGTTGAAGCATTGTTAGTGGCTTAATTTTGGTAGATGGCTCCTCTTGAGAGTATGTTACTAGAAGTTAAAGTTATGTTATGGACGGCCTTGGGAGTAGGGGGTGATGGGGCATCGGAGACCCTAAGAAATTAATTGTTATGATTGGATTTGCGAATTGTGGTAATCCCATTTGCTTAAGGTTTGGTGTACGTGATTTTGGCCGTGTGACGGATTAAATACGTCGTAAACCATGATATGTCATGGGCCGTGTACTCGGGATGGGGTATAGATGGAAACATAGTGGATGGAAGTGTAGTAATTTTTGATCGGGCGTATGTCGAGATGGTGGAACGTAAATGGTTCTAGGAATATCCCTTGCTAGCGGAGTGTTGTTAGTGGACAAAGTAGTAGCTAATGACTTTGGACGTTGTGTACCTTGTTGAGGTTTGGGAATTGAGTTATGAGTGAACAAGCTCGAGGATATGGGGACGAGTATGAGTTGCAGATATGCTGGGATGAGTATGGATCATGGCGGTGTTAGAATGTGTAAGGGTTCAGGTTACGATTTTAACATGAATTGAGTATTAGTTTTATAGAATTCCTACAAGAATGCAGGTCCATGGTTTGGTCGTTCTCCTCGTGATTAGGAGATCGTGTTTAGGAGCTGTGCTGGGTGTATGAGGTTTGAAAGAACCATAGAAGGGTTTGATAGTGTGGTTGGCTTAGTGCTAAGATGGTATATCTTGAGTGTGATATGTTTGGAGGCTGTTTGTGTTCGATCTTAGGTTCAGAGGTGGATATGTTATTTGCCCATGGGAACGAAATGTGAAAAAATTAGGTTCAGCAGTGTACCGTGTGGTTTGGATGGCCTGGGGCAATAGGCGAGAAATCGTGGGTTAAGATGTCTGTGATCAATGTGTGTTCAGAGAGCAAAGGTGCGAGTGGCGTCTACATGGTCGTGGGAGTTATTAGTAACTTTAGATGAAAGGTTTCAGGATTGGATTCCCTTTGTTTGGCGCCATAGACTTTCTATGTGAGTTGCTTGGACAGCGGGCTCAAGGCAATGATGTAACTATGGTTTGCCTAGTGAGAGTTAGATTTGTGAAGCATGACCTTGTGAAGTGAGATCTTGGCGTGATGAGAATGTTGGCGTTGTGTCTCCGTATATAACTGGTGATGAGTTTGTAATCCTATGGGATGTATTGTACGAGGTATGAGGACTGATGATGTTCATGTGTGTGCGAATGAGGTCTAAAAGTTGAGAGCTTAATGTAGCGGATGTTCTGAGTATCATGATCGGGGTCGACGGTAGCTGTATGACTATGGTCATTGTGGCCTCAAGGTAAAATTTACAAGGTTCTTTGGGGGCCAAGTGTTGATGGGTACTGAGAGTACGATGAGGTTGGATCATGGCTTCTAGTGGCTGTTTCTTTCTCAAGAAGAAGATACGGTTGTCTTGCGAACAGTTGTGGTGTGTGGATTGTCCCACATTGGTTAGGTGTAACGGTCGGGATCGTTGGTTGATTCTTGGTCCGATTATTTTGGGGAGATGGGAGTCTCCGTGGATTAGTATCCGTGTTGTGATCCGTGAGTTTGTGCCTATGGATTGGGTACTATTGAGATTGGGTGATTGGAGGACTGAGCTCCTCGTGGATTTCTTGGTGGAGTTTGTGTGCTCTATCGTGCAAGTGTCAGTGTGTGGGGTTGTGTTCCCTGTGAGATCGGGTTGGTAAATCAGGACTGCTTGTTCTTATTGACAAGGGAATTAGTGTTGAGATGTAGAATCCTTTTTTGCAGTAATCAACAGAGAATTGTTAACTATTGTGTGCAGCTTGTTTTGGGTTGTGTGGGTATGGTTATATCTCTAACTCTCGGCAGAGTGAAAATTTTGTTGGAATCGTGCGACTGGGATATTCACATGGTGGGTTTCTGATAGAGTTTTGTGAGTCTAGATTTGAGTTCTATTTGGGGCTTTAAACTATTTTTGAGTTCTTAAAGTCGAGGAGTAGTCGTCAATTGTGGTAAGTGATGTGTTTTAGTGTAACCGTTTGTTCGGATGATGGTCCTGAGAATGTGGTAAGGTATGAGTCAGGAAGGATTCAACGTTTGAGAAGCCTTATTTGGTCAGGAAGGATTCAATGTTTGAGAAGCCTTATTTGGTATTGCCTGTTGGGACCAACATGATTGTTTGGTTTGAACCGAAAGGACCACGATGAGTTCTGTATAATAAGAAATTGCTAAGTGTAAGAGGCAAGTCTTGGTTGGTTACTTTACAGATTAGTCTTGGACTTGAATATTCTACCTTCGTGGATTCAAGGGAACGATGTATATGTTATGAGTTTGGGGTTGATGTTGGATGACGGTGATCATGTTTGATTTGTCAGATGACGGCGATTATGTTTGATTTGAGGTTGATCTGTAGACTTAGAATCAGTGATTTGATGGCGAGACATTGAGTTGTGTAGTGATGTGCTGTTACACGAGAGATACGATTGGGTTTGTGTAGGTTATTGGATACCTCTGAGATGTTCTGCCTACGTGGCGTATTTGGTCTCTGTGAATCATTGAGGTCAGGTGACTGTGTGGATTTGTGGCTATAATGCCGGGTTGGTTTTCGGTGATGTGAAACTTTGTCTTAGACAATGATATGAAACTTTGTGTAGGTTATTGGATACTTGTGAGATGTTCTGTCTGCGTGGCGTATTTGGTCTACATGAATGATTGAGGTCAAGTGACTGTGTGGATTTTGTGGTTATGATGCCGGGTTGGTTTTTGGTGATGTGGAACTTTGTCTTAGACAATGGTGTGACACCTAGTGTTCTTCCAAGGTGAGAATTGTGGTTCATGATAGAAGATTGGATGGAGGATGAAGGTTTAGATGAAGTGCATTCTTTGGTATTCCAGGTGAATTGAATGAGTTTTTTTCTAGAATCGGGTGTTTGTGTTGTTGCCCATGGATATGCATCTTGTCAGATTCAGTGACGGCATTGTCAGCATCAACAGGATAGCGATGTGGTATCAAAGTAAGTGGTCATCAGTTGATCGTTAGAACTTGAGTAAGGTTTGTGTGTGGAACATGTGACTTCGTGTGACCAGTGTCGGGTTCAACGTCGTGTGTTTGGACTCACAGAGATAGTCGTTAGCGTGCATTGTGAGGTGCGATTGAGCCAGCATGTAACAGTGAGAATAGGGGTGGTAGTTTTTATGTCCTGAAGTAGAGAATGTTTCAATAAGAGTCGTGTTTTGAGGTTTTGACAGTGTGAGTTAGATCTTGTCCGATGTTTTATGGATGACTGTAGTGTCAGTGGGACTTTACACGCATGAGCAGTCTATATGGAGGTCTATTATTTAAGGACGTGTTTACGTCAAGGGGCAACAGTCTTGGGGTTTCAGTCGCTGAGGCATTTTTACTGTTGTGCGGTGTTGGTGGGTTTGCATCAGAGGTTGTTGATCGTTGATGGAGTGGTATTTGGCTTGAGATTCAGTGTTGAATTTCGGGGATGAAATTTCTTTAAGGAGGAAGAGTTGTGAGACTCCGACCCATTTTATTTTTTTTAAATGATTTAAGTATTGTTTGGAATAGGAATTAAAACTTGATCTTGGTAATATTTTAAGTGAATATTTTGAGCTTAGATATGCACGAAAGATATGTTTAGGGGAGAAAATGAGGTTCTATGGGATGTTTGGACAAAAATATATGAAGGCAAGTGACATACTTTTACTAATTTGGTCTTGCTTCTTTTATTTGAGTTTTCACCTAGCGATGGCCACTCGAGCAGTGCTCTGTTCACTCGAGCGGGCTTGTGGCATAGAGTTAAGTCGATAGGGGACCGCTTGAGCGGAGCCCTGTTTGCTTAAGCGGACAATCAGGCACGAGATTTTATAAAGATAACCCATGCCTTGGTTTTTGAACCAAAGTTTCTTGTACAAGTTTCTCTTCTCTCTCTACATAAAAACACTGTCTTCTCTCTAGGTTTTGGGTGTGTTCAGGCTCGGATCTTGGTGATTGGAGGCCGAATCCTTGATGTACTCGCCGGGGGCTTCACGCACATCCGAGCGGAATCGTGTTTCGACGACTTTAGTTTTTGGCCGGTTGGTAAAGCTTTGAGTTTGTAACTCTATGAGGTAAGTTCCTAGACTCTTTTGTCTTAAAGGGGTGCTACGTGAAACTTTATGCACTTTTATCATTTCAAAATGCATGAATAGTTGATTTTTGTGTTTAAACCATGTTTGTTGGGAAAAAAGCATGTTTTGCGTTTATTATGGTTTACTACTAAATTGGCGGATGTGTGGTGTCTGTGGTTTTCAAAAATATGGATTTTTAAAATGAAGAGGTTTATGAAAAAGTTATTAAAACATAATTTTGGAGGTTTGGAGCTAATCCTTGGGGTTGAGCCTCATTTTATTGTTCGTTGGTCTCCATGGTTAGGTGGATGACGTGGTTATGTGAATATGATGCTTGTATATGGCTTTATGTGTGCTAACTTTGGTGCATTTATGCATAATGAGGGGTGATTATTCATCCTACGGTGAAAGTCCATGAAGATTTGCATAATAAGGGATGATCATTCGTCCTGTAGTGAAAGCCCGTGAATATTTGCATAGTGAGGGGCAGATAGTAGTACTATGGTAAAAGCCCGTGAAGATGCATGAATTGCTTGTGAATCATCGTGGGTTGTGTAAATCCGTTAAAGATGATGTGTTGCTTATGTTTTGATAACTGTTGAGCGTTATAGAGTTTGTGTGAAAACTTATAGTTTTGAGAAGTAAAATCGTTTTTGAGGCTCGTGAGAGTCAGGATCTTCTTATTATTGTATAGGCATGCTTTGCTTTTATTTCATGCTAGTCTATTTTTTATTGGGTTTCGGCTCACGTTGTGGGATTTGAAAACCTTTTTCAAGTGAACGTGGTCAGGTAAATCAATCTTGTGGTGCCCAGAGGTGGTTGAAGACAAGACCCCTTTAGTTTTGTCCTTGTTGGGTAGTTTATACCATTTGTATATGGATCATGTTTCAATATAACATGTTTTAGATTTGAAAGCTTGTGTAATGTAATTCTTATGACTGTGGAGCCGATGTATGCATGATATATGTTTGCGAGAGAGACCATGGGTTGGTTGCTATTTTTCGTAGTTTATTTTATGGTTTTCAAAGGTTTGTTTAGCATTTTACAAAAATATTTTTGGTTTGAAAGGTGAAGTTTCTTGATCAAACTGATGTTTTGTCCCTATATTTTGCTTATTCAAATTCCTGTTCAGAGATCATGTTTTTAGGTGTGTTTTTGAGACTTGAGAAAATTTTTTGGTTTCTAGCTGAAAAATCTCTCAGGCGTCTCGCCGCTCGAGCGGGTCTCTGAGAGCTCGAGCGAACAGCTGCCGTGACTAAAAGTTGGGTTTTGTTTCGAAAGGAGGTTTTGGGTGGAGAAGCTTAGGGGTATCCCTTCTTGATTCAAAATAGCATATTTTGTTAATCGTTTTACAAATAAAATCTCATTTTTTTTCGTTTTGTTCTTTGACCCAGTTGTGTTTGGAGAGTTTTGATGGATCGTGGTATCCCAAAACGGTTGTTCGTGGGCGTTTTGCGTGACCCGGGTTTTGGGGTGTGACAGTACTGACTTTGGGTAATGTTGTTAGAGACTCCCCAAGTTGTAGGGATCTTGTTCTTGGTCACGGTGTGCTTATGCCTTTGCTAGCTCTGTTGAATGAACACTCAAAGCTATCTATTCTGAGAAATGCTACGTGAACTTTCTCCAATTTCTGTCGGGGAATGCCTCCAACCCCATTTGAGTAGGTTTTAGGTCATCGCAAAGTTTTGGATTTTACTTAAATAATAATCTTCCATATGGATTGTTTTGGACTTTTAGCGTTTATAAGTCCCTCAAATGGATGGAGTTCTTTATGAACAGCTTGAGCTCACTCTTTAATGAGCTCATTCAAACTCATTGATTTATTAAATGACCCATGATCGAGCTTGATTCTGAAGCTCATTTCATAAATGAGCTTAAGCACGAGTAAACACATGTTCAGCCATTTTGATGTTTGGCAACATAGGCCTCCTTCGAGTATTCTGCAATCTACTGATTTGATTGGTAGATCAGGTTGGTTCTTGTTTCAGTTTCTTTCTTGCGCACTCAAACATCCCATGGCCAAGCTCTCAACGGAGCTCATGCTTTCTTATCTTTCTAATAGCCCAAATGAAAAAATTCAAGATGTCATTGAGGAAGGTGTCTATCCACGACTTGTGGAGGTTTTGTTGTATGTTCCTACTTTCTCAAAACGTTTAAATTATGACATTGATTTTAACTTGGGTTCCTCTTTTAGTTTTCTAGAATTAGTTGTGCAGGAAAAGAGAAAAAATTCTTTCCTCTTGCAATTATTAGAGCATTTTTCCCTTTTCTGTGGCTAAATTCCATGTTATGCTTTTCTACATAGCTGTTAGATTTGTTAAATTAGTGCTAACTAAATTTTCTTTTCCACTAGTCATCCATTGCCTATGGTTTTTATACCTGCTCTAAGGACAGTGGGAAACATTGTTACAGACAATGACGCACAAACTCGGGTATTAAGGATTTCTGTGTCTATTCAATTATTTCATACCATTCAGTCAGATTGATGCAATAACATCACCCTTTTTATTCATTTGCATTGTATTAATATTGATACCAACACAATAGATGATATTTACATCAATTAATGACTACAATAACTACATTTATTAGTATCATACGTTATTACAATTATCATCAAAGTAAATTTGTTTTGCATTTTGTTACTAAATTAACAGATGGCAAGATATTTCTGAACTAAGGTGATTCCGCCTGGATAACAAAGAAAATATGGGTTTAGTAGGCACATTTTCTTCTAGCAATTAAGCACCCAAGAAAACACTGTTCTTTTTTTCATAGAGTATCTGGGCAAGGTGATTCCACCTGGATAACAAAGAAAATATGGGTTTAGCATGGAGAACCATGAAGCTTGCTGGAGTGACTTGCAGATTTGATTAGTTACTTTCACTTCTTGGTGTTTTGTGATTGAAGTGCAAGTTGACTTCTTTCTTATTCTATTATGTTCCATTTGCTTCCACACCCCTGCCTATTCATCTGGTTTATTTGTAACTCTCTTACCACCATGGGTAAATTTAAATGCAAAATAAAATTGCAAGATATATGCCTAAAACTAGTTAAAAATTCACGTTAATATTTGATAATTATGAGATAGCCACGTATCTTAGGTTATTGGAGTTGCCCAATCTTTGGGCTATTTTTTCCTTTTCATCGGTGCCTTTTTCAAATTCTCATTTTTTTCAACCCCCTTCTCCTCTACCTTTTATTTTTCCGCATAATTTTGTAAAGCCTAATTTTCTATGCAGCGGTGCTTGCTCTACCATTTTCCATATGTCTAAAGCTGAAATCTGCTTATGATTTCATCATATTATGAAGAAATGATCTTTCTATTTTTGAGCATGAGGAAAAGAGTGATTCTAGAACTATTTCATGGTAGCTATTAGTTCATGTATATATATATATATATATATATATATGAGTATTGTATGATTTAAATACTTATTATGTCTTAAAATAATTTTAATTCTTATTCAGGTGTTGGAGAAAAAAAAATTAAGTGATGGTGGGGTAAAAAGCAACTAATGATGGAGAAATATTTATTTTGAATTGTACTTGTTAAAATTTAAATATTATCTTGAGAAATCTTTTGTGCACTTTTTAATTCGTTTTGATTAGTATTTAATTAATGTACTTTTAAAATATTTAGATATGTGAATGAATGGATATGAATATTGTTATAAAAAGATCAGAATGAGTTAGTAATATTTGATATATTGTTATAGGAGATGAATGAATGTTTGGATGTGAATGAATGGATAAATTCATATTATTTATTTTTTGCATCGAAACTATTTCCATCGCTAAAACCCAAATAAATTTGGAGTTTTATATTTTTGCATCGGCAACTATACCGTTTCTAAAAGTATTTGCGACGGTACCTATGCGGTAGCAAAAAAATATATTTCTTAAAATATTATTTGCAACGGCACATTTGCTATCGCAAAAACATGTTTTGGAATAGTATTTGCGTCTGCAGTAGAGCGTCGCTAAAAGTAAACATTGTCGCTAACATTAGCAACGGCACATGTTTTTAATAAGTATTTGCGTCGAAAAAAGTGCCGTTACTACAAGAATAAATGGCAGTCTCAAACATTTGCGACGACTTTGTACCGTCGCAAAAAATCTTTTGCGACTCAAATAGTTGCTTCCCCTGCTTGCCGTCGCAATACCGACGCAAATAGTTTTTGGCGGCGGGAAGATTTTATTTGCGACGAAAGAGGGCCGACGCAAAATCCAATTTTCTAGTAGTGACATCTCTATATAGGGATTGTGATTTTTTTTTTTTTGCTAATTTAAAATTTAAAGACTATAATTAACTTAAAAATTAAGTAAACTATACATAATGTAATATAAAATTTACTTTAGACATGAATAATTTGCTTTGACCTTCAGAAGTTAACCCTAATGCTAGCCCAAAAGTTAAGCCATTAGTCTTTTTTGTCTCTTTTCACAACCTAAAAGCTTAGGACAAGAAAGTCATGACTCAACGCCCAATCCTTTTCTCCTTAAATCATACTTTTATATTTTTACTTTTTAATTGAAATACTAACAAATTCATAAAGTAAGACGTTTAGTAACTTCTTATCATGTTAGTTAGAAAGATAAGTTATTTGGTAACTAAGCTCTCTAGTTATTAAATTTTTTATAACAAAATTAATATCAATATTAACCTTGTTTAGGATATTTAAAAAGTTAGCTTTTAAGAAATTTAGTTTTTTATTTTTCGTTTCAAAAAAAATAGAAAGAAAAACATAGTTAAATTATTTGAGATAATTTATTTAGGGTATCCATTTTTTGTTTAATTTTTGTTTAAATATCTATTTTTTCTTTTAGGCTATAGTGTTTAAAATAATAACACATTTTTTTTATTTTTAAAAATAGAATTGACTTTTTATACTGAGGGTGTTATAGTTAGTTTATTAAAAAAAGTTAAATTATTTGGGATGTGAATAAATTTTTTCTTAAGAAAATAATTAAAAAAAATGTTAGTTGCCTTTTTTGAAATGTGAAAGAGTAGAACTTAGAAAAGTTAACTTCTAGTTTTTTATTCTAAACAAAATACAAGAAAATACACTTTTGATGACCACTTTGGCTGTCAAATAAATTTTGGTGAGCAAAAGGTACATATTCGGCCATTAAATAAATTTTGGTCGGCGAAGGGAATGCATTTTTGCCGATCAAAATAAATTTTGATCACCAAAGGGTATTCATTTGGTGACCAAAATTAATTTCGATCAGTAAAACATATACTTTTGTCAACCAAAATTAAGATTAGTCGGCAAGAATTTGGAATGTTATTTATAGATAAATTATTAATGCTTTGGCAACCAAATAAGTTTGTCGGCAAAAGTTAAAATAAATTAGCGACCAATTTAATTTTGCCAGGAAAGGTTAAAATTCTTTTGCGACCAGTATTTGGTCGACAAATGCCATTTTAAGTAAAACTACGTCATTTTTAACAATTTGATGTGACATTAATATTTGTGTCAAAAATTCAGTCCATTAAAATAAGAAAATCTTAGCCTTTCATTTTATTTCCCCATCTCTCGTGTTCTTTTATATAAAAAATATATTAAAAAATTTATTGGTATTATTTCTCTTTTATTAATCCCAAAAAAACAAAGTTTAACTTTAACTTTTATATATCTTATTTTTCATAATTATTTTACCTACTTAAATTTACAAAATAATAAGTCATAATTTTAGTTGAGAGCCTTAAAATTAGATGACTAACTAATTACGAGGTATTGTTATTACTTTGGCCTCGTTTGGTAACATTTATATTTTCTGTTTTTTGTTTTTGTTTTTAAATTTTTTGTAAACTGTAAACAAAAACATATTTAGCAGTTATTTTTATTTTCAAAAAACTGTAACCAGTTTTCAAAATTTACAAAATTTTTATAAACAAAAAAAATGTGTTTTCACTTTGTTTTGTAAACATATTTTGATTGTATCTTTTTTTTCACTATCTCTAACTATTACATCTGGTTACTGCCTTCGATCATTATTTTCGACTACCACATTTGGCCACCCCCTTCGGCAACCACCTCCGACTATTGTCTCGGCTTTTGTCTACCACATTTGACCACCATCGCTACCTCTTACTATCTTTCTAGTTAACACCTCCAATCACCATCTCCAACTACTACCTCTGACCACAATCGCTACATCTTGCTATTATTCCCGACTAACACCCTTAGTCACCACCATCCAGCCACTACTGCAAACCATCCACTCCGATCACCGCCTCCGATCACCATTTTCGACCACCATCTCTATCTCTTGCTATCATCACCAAATAACACCTCCGACTACCATCTCCGACTACCATATCCGACCATTGTTTTCATCCGCAACCTCCAACTAACACTTTTCAAATATTTATGCGTCAAACATGTTTGTATTTTTATTTTTTTATAAAAATAAACAAAAACATATTTTTATTTTTTTGTAAATAAAAAATAAAAAACTGTAAACGTTACCAAACGGGGCCAAATTTATGTTTTACTCTTTAAATTATTAAAATTAGATAATTGAGGGCCTCTATGATATATATATATATATATATATATATTCGTCCTTCTAATTCAAGGGTTGTTATTATTTCTAGGCAATTCTACAGTGGAAATTCTTTCCAGTGTCTCCTCTCCTCTCCTCTCTAACTCAAAATTGTATGTCGCTTCCCCTCCCTATTTCTCACTCTTTCGGCACAATCTCTCTTTGTTTCTCACTATTTGAGTTCGCTCTGTCTCCCACGGTCCCTCTTTTTATCTCACAATCTCTCTCTGTTTTTCATCTATTGTCTCTCATCCCTTTCTTCCCTCACTCTTGAAGAATGCCAACGCTGCCTACTGTCGCTCACTACTACCCTTTTCTACTTCGAATGGCGACGATCAAAGGTTGTTGATGATAAGAGAAATAAAAGATACCAGAAGCTTGGTAAGAATATTTGTTGACAAAGATAAACACCAGCCAGCCAGTAGAACTTCTCGAGACGACAGATCTATGTAGCTACAACCAATTTGGCAATTCAAGATCAAGGGCACCGATGGCGTAGATGTTAAGGGTTGGTATACTGAAAATCATGTTTTTTGTATTTAATTTTATTTTTAATAAAATTAATTTTCTATTTTATGAGAATCTTTATGAGTAATGTATGTGTATCATTTT
>JAULJZ010026136.1:0-15401 GCA_032270985.1 Heliamphora pulchella | reverse complement strand
ATCCATCGACTTAGATTTATGTGAAGATTGTATCTTCAGAAAATAAAAGAGGGTCCGTTTTTCAAAAATCGACAGAACTTTGAAAATAGAGAAGTTGGAGCTTGTTCATACAAATGTATGAGGACCTACACCGGCTTCATCACTTGAGGGTTCGACGAGAAAGGTATCAGTTTATTTTTTAAAAAATAAATTCGATGTGTTTACTTCTTTCAACAAGTGAAAAGCCTTAGCAGAGAATAAAACAAGTCTGAAAGTCAAGTGCTTGAGATCAGACAACAGTGGGGAGTACATTGATACTAGGTTTAAAGAGTTTTGTGCTTTGAATGGAATCAAGATGGAGAAGACTCCTTCAAGAACACCTTCGCTCAATAGGGTTGCTGAATGGATGAATAGGACATTGACTGAACATGCTAGAAATATGAGGATACACTCTAGTTTGCCACAAATGTTTTGGGCCAATGTAGTTAACACTGCAACTTATTTGATGAATCGTGGTCCATTTGTTCTTTCGAAGGGAAAGATACTTGAGGAAACCTGGAGTAGTAGGGAGAAAACTTGCCATTCCAAAAAGTTTTTAGTTGTGTTTCTTATGTTCATGTCGATGCTAGCGATAGGAACAAACTTGTATCTAAGTCTGCCAAATGCACCTTTATTGAATATGGCACAGATGAGTTTGGTTATCGATTATGGGATTATCAGAATTGGAAAATCATTCATAGTAAGGATGTTGTATTCAATGAAAAAGTCATGTATAAGGATAGGACTGTAGTTTCTAATGTTTGTCCCACAAACTCTGAACTTGTTGAGTTAGAAGAAATTTTTAAAAATGATGTGAACAGCAGGATGCAGAGTAACCCTGAAAATATGATTCAGCAGAAAGAATCGCATACACTTGTGACAGACTTGAGATGATCTACTAGAGGCTCTCAGCCTACACAACGATATTTTCTATCATTGTACTACTTATTGCTATCTGGCATTGGTGAACCAGAACGTTATGATGAAACATTGCAGGTTGATGATTCAATCAAGTGAGAGTAAGCTATGCAGGATGACATGAATTCTCTAATGAGAAATTAGACATGGAATTAGCTGAACTACCACAAGGGAAGAAAGCATTGCATAACAAATGGATTTATCGAATCAAAGAAGAACATAACAACAGCAAACAGTACCAAGCCAGACTAGTTGTGAATGAGTCTCAACAGAAAAAAGTTGTCAACAACACAGAAATCTTTTCTCCAGTTGTAAAGTTGACGACAATCAGACTTGTGCTGGGAATTGTGGCAACTGAAGATCTGTATCTTGAGTAGATGGATGTGAAAACTACATTCCTCCCTAGTGATTTGAAGGAGAATACATACATGAAGCAGCCAAAGGGATTTACAGCATATGGGAAGAAGGAATTGGTATGTAGGTTCAAGAAGAGTTTGTATAGTTTGAAACAAACACCGAGACAGTGGTACAAGAAGTTCGACGAGTTTATGAGCCAAAATGGTTTTGTCAGATGTTAGGCGAATCATTGTTGCTATTTTAAGAGGTTTGATGACAATTACATTAATTTGCTTGTGTATATCGACGATATGCTTATTGTTGAGTCAAACATGTAAAAAATAAATGAATTGAAGGGTCAGATGTCAAAACAGTTTGAAATGAAATATCAGAGTATTGCAAAACATATTCTCAAGATGACGATTAAGGACAGAGTTGCAGGGACTTCAATGCTATCACAAAGGGGATATGTGAAAAAGGTTCTGAACAGATTCGGTATGTAGAATGCAAAACCTGTGAGTACACCCTTGGCTAGTCACTTCCAACTTGTTAAGAATCAGTCACTTAAGACCGAGAAAGAGCAGGAGTACATGCAACGGGTTCCTTACGTCTCAGCCGTCGGAAGTCAAATGTATGCTATGATCTATACCAGGCCAGACATATCACATGCAGTGAGAGTTGTCAGCAGTTACATAAGCAATTCGGGAAAGCAATATTGTGAGGCAATTAAATGGATTCTCATATATTTGAGAGGTACCAAAGACGCAGCATTATGTTTTAGGCAAAGTCCGATGGATTTACACGATTAGATAGATGCGGACTTGGGAGGTGACACAAATCACAAAATGAGTACAACCAAATATGTTTTTACTTTAAGTGGCACGACAGTCAGTTGGGTGTCTCAATTGCAGAAGATAGTGGCTCTATCTACGGCAGAAGCCAAGTATGTCACCATTACTGAAGCCAATAAGGAGATGACTTGGTTACAGTGTATTCTAGATGAAGTTGGTAAGAAGAAGGAGAGCAATGTTTTATTCAGTGATAGTCAGGGTGCCTTTCATCTTATAAAGAACTTGATATTTCATTCTGAGAAGAAACACATTCAATTGAGGTGTCATTTTATCTTATCACCCTCTTAGACAATAGGGTATTATTTCTGGAGAAGATCCGTGGCAGTGAGAATCTGGCCGAAATGTTACAAAAACGGTCACCGTTAAGAAACTGAAGCTATGCTCGGTTTCGGTCGATCTTCTAGCTTAAAGATGGGGCTTATTGTTGCTAGGTTGATTCATTGTGTGACGGTGATGGTTTTCTGATAACAGTAATAGGTCATATGATGGATTAGTCGCCAAGTGAGAGATTGTTAAGATGTGTGAAATCTAATAAGTTCCAGAACATGAAATTCTTAGCTTTTTATTTGTTACCCATTTAAGATATCCATTATCACTTTCAATAAAGAAGCATACAATAAAAAATTTCTTCAGTCAAGTCATATTAACTAACTGTGCGTTTTATTTCATGAAAAATATTTTTATATATTTTTTAATATTTAATAAGGGTTTTTAAATATGGATTCTATATGTAAGATTTGTAAAAGGATTAGTCTCATTTTAGTTTTTTTTTTTAAATGTCTCATTTTTATATTGCTATACTTAATATACTCCTAAATCTCATTTGAACACAGAACAACTCAGAAATTTCTACTTTTTTTTAACTAAGAAGTTTCTCTATTTGAATAGAAATAAAAATTGAAAAATTTCTCGTGAAACTATCAAAACCTCATTGTTCGAAAAAAAAAATATTTTAATAAAATTCCCAATTAAATTCTCAGTTAAATTCACTATAAATAAATAAAATATCAATTGTTCTTCACTCTGGTACATCGAATGTCGACCAATACCGTTGACTCTTTCTTCCTCTTATTCAGCATCAGCATCGTCAATTCCTTCTTCTCTCGCCATCACATAAGATTTCAGCTTTCCAACCCCCACCAACACTCAACTGCGCTTTATCGAAATGCTGCCGTTGTAACACCGCACTCTCTCTCTGCGAAGGTAGGGGTGCAAAGCGACCAGAGGCAATAGTCGACGGAAATAGTTGACGGCAAAATACGGTTAGAATTTTTAAAATAAACTAACTACAACTAAAATTTTTACAATCAAAGATATATTTAGTATATTTTAAAATAACATTTAAAAATTAAGATTAGAATTTAAAAAATTTTAATAATAAAACTAAATCTTTTAAAACTCTTTCAAATATGACTAATAATTAATTAACCATATTTAAATATGACAATAACAACCAAGTAGAAGTGTTTTCCTAATCAATGTTAAATAAATTAAATTTAATTAAAAAATATATTTTTTATTTCTTTAAACACCAGGACAAAAATATTTTCAAAACCTATCACATTACCACCATCACTTCACCCCCCATTCCCAATCCACCCACCCCCGTGCTGCCACCACACCACTTTCACCACTGTAACCCACCCACCATGAATTCAGCAGTCCCAAATACTCGTCATTGTATATATATAATCATATAAAAAAAACTTCGAATAAAACAATAACAGCCTATTTTTGTTCAATAAATTACAAACAAAAAATAGCCTAATGTACATAGAATCTTTTTATTTGTCCAGAATAACATGTAAACAAAAACACACGATCCTCCGAAACTATTTAATAATTTTCCCACCACCAAAGCATCTTCATTAGGATCACAGAATAATTACGATTGGTAAACTAAACTGATCGCATTAATCAAACAAGGGAACTAAATGGAGTGGGGTAGGCTATTGATTATTAACTTGTGAGCTCCACTGTTAAATTGTATCGCACGATTCAAATAAACTAACAGAGCGGTGGGTTTATTGACGGATAGCTAAGAACTCAAATCTGTTAAAAATGTATCCAACACATGCATCCGACACTCAAAACAGAAAACAACTAAAGAATAAGCCTTTAGTTACACCACACTGCAAGAATTAGAAGTTGAAATAAGAACCTTCACAAACAAACAATTTTCTAAAAAACATCCGGCATCATTTGGTTTTCTTCTCCATCTCACAAAAATTGTACCCAGCAGTTCTCTACATTCCCACAATTTTTTTCCTCAATTTTCAGCTCGATTTGTTGCAACTTTTTATCGTTCTTAACTCTAGGTGTAATGTCGGTTTCACTCAAATTGGGCAGGGAGGAACGTCGAGTGTGATACCAGCCTGAATCTGACCCCAACCAATTAGACGCCAGTGCTTCTCAACTCGCCTGCTGAGAGCAATTTTCTCGCCTTTGCTGGTGCAAACTGGAGACGTGAGCTGCAGTTTTGCCAAATCGTTCTTAACGGCAACAACTCGAGCACCGGTTGACATGGAACCTATGTTCAACATCAGGATCTCTGCCTTTGCCAGCTTCGAGACCTTTCCCTGCCTCTCTGTGCCCTTTGTCCTCACACCCAGGAGCCGTCTCAACAAGAAAAAGTTCACCTGCAATATTGAAGAGCAGAATGTTTAGCACAAATTGGTGTGCACAACCAATATGTTGACAAGTGTTTGTAGAACCAAGTGGAAAATAACAAAAAAAAGTCTTTTTTAGGCTTTTTTTCCATTTTGGTACACTTTCTTCTTTTCCAATTCTTCTCGTAAAGAGGATTCTTAAAAGAAAAAATTTATCATATTTGAGAAAAGTTCACTAAAGAGGTAAAAAGGCCATTTTTTGGCTGATTTGTTTTTTTTTTTAACTTCTCTTAATTTTTTGGGGAGGGGTTTAAAAATCTTACTTTTCTTGTGGCGAGGAATCTAAGATATATTAAGATTTTGACTAAAATTGAAAAAAGAAATCATTAAAGACGAAAAAATAGCCATTTTGGCAAAAGTTTTGGCAAACACCAATAAATCAGCTATTGTATTTTAGGTAAATTTTAAGGGCCATCATAGAAATATTAATGGATCTTGGCAACAAAATGAAGCAGCCAAAAGTAATAATGAAGAGCAATAAAAATCCTGCAGGTATTTGCAAACACATCGAAACATCACAAGCAACAAAATTGTACAGATTATATATGAGTAAGATAGAGAAATAAATCTTCACAATGCAGTTCCCCTAATGCCTATGACATGTCTCTAGGCTCCGGCTTAAACTACAGATTTCCCTGACCAAATAAAATATTGAGCTCAACTGTTCCAGATGCAATAAAAGAGTTTTGAGCGATTTATTTACCTCTAGCTCAACAAAAACTTCGGGAAGTGACCCAACCTCACCAAGTACCTGACCAACCAATCTATCAGCACGTGTGAGTGTGGGGTCCATAGTAGTGCCAACCCCAATGAGACCTCCTGGTACAGCAAATTGTAGTTCGTTTTGCTCAGCATACAATGAAACTATTCTAGAGTATATAGGTGTGCATTTGGTGTTGCCATTCTCATCTTTAACCACAATCCCAGGACGAACCTCAATGAATTGATTTACCTTCAAAACACCCTGCACAAAACAGATTCAAATGAAATTATAGTCAACATGCCTTCTCGTGAAGCTATCTTTACAAGAGACTGTATCTTCTTGTGTTGAGGGAAAAATAAATTATTAAGGCTCCGAGAAAAGTCATGAAATGCTAATAAAAATCTGATTCACTTAGAAAAGTCATGAAATGCTAATAAAAATCTGATTCACTTAGTGTGCACACTTGAAACCCATGACACTTTGTTTGTGTGAGTGTGTTGTAAGCACTCTGAAATATGTCGATGAGGATGGCATGCATAAAAGATATTCCATACAAAGATGAAAGAAGCATTTTTGCCAACAGAAAGCATGTGTACCAGTTCGTAATGCATTTCCATTTTGGGATTTCGAGGGAACACAAACAGGTAATTTTAAAGAAGGGAAGAAACATACTTCCAAGATACTTCATCAACCTCAAAACCGGGCTTATTGACATCAAAAGACCGGATTACAATCATGTTAGGAGGTGAGATGAAATTCCTTTCTGGAATGGGTATCTTTTTGACAATATATTCACACACAATGTCAATATTATACTTTAGCTGTGCAGGAACTGGTATCACAGGTGCACCATCAGCAACAGTCCCCTGGTTAGAAAAATTCATAAATACAGTTTAATCAGTAAAACGGGGTTGGGGGGTGAGGGGTGAAGATGGTGTACATGGCTCAAAAGAATTGAGGTTTCTCGATCAATCGATCGTCTTCAGATAATTCATCTGACCCAAGGATAGCTAATGGAAAATTTTAAGCAATCCACGGTTCTATTTTCTTACTCATTTTACAAGGAAACCATTGTCAAAAACCTCAAATGAAATCAATGCATAAGATCTAAGTTCATTTTCATTGAAACAACAAAATGGCATCATCCCAACAACCACCCTATAAGTAAAACCTGAATACAAAAACCGATTATCCTATATAAGTCTAAGCTTTCTATAAGTATATCAAATCTGTGATCGATCGGACTGTCAAGCTACTGTGTTGTAGATCAATAAAACTACAGTCAAGGTCTTTGAGATAAAACAGTATCTGGAAGCTGTTTGTGCTTTTTTTCAAATGAAGTCCTGGCCTCAATCTTTCTGCGGATGCGCGTCCAGATTGAGAAACTTAGCAACGCGCTCTTGCTTTGCTCCTGACCTGTGATCGTAATACTCAACAATCCCAGCTCCAGCCAGTGCAGCTAGCGTCAATGCTTGAGCGTGCAACCTGTTTTCCCAAACAAAAGCAACTGTTACATTCGTGATGCCACTGAATGAATTAACCACAGGGAAACATATAAAAATCAAAGCGAATTTCAAAAAAGAAAAGAGAGAAAAATTATATATAATATGGTGGACGTCTTAGAACTAATAACTTCATGACCACTCAAGAACTAAAAGCACGATAATTTGAATAAAGAATCTAACAACACGGGCCAAAATACCTAAACTAGGCAATTAGTAGCAGCCCACATGTTTCTATTCTTATTTGATTGACATGGGATGTGATATCATGGTATTTCCCACTCAAAGAGCGAAAATCTTGTCGCATTGCCCAGGTCCTTTCCTTAGCGTTGTAGATAGTAGCCTATTAATAAACACAGCAATATCCCATTAGTGAACACATAGCAACTCATTAGTGTGGACATAGCATCCCATTAACACGCACATAGTATACTACTCCGGGACTTTTATCCCTCTCTAGATTCCACTCATACGACAACATTACTACGAAACCCTACTCGAGATCAGAGTTGACTTTGATATCACCTGTAATGACACAAGTGAGAATTACTAAGCTAGTAACTTAAATAAAAAGTTGAACAGTACGGTACAAAATACTTAGGCCCAAGTCATTAGTATTAGCCCACATGTTGTTATATAAATCACAAATAATATTTCTTATCTTAACGATAATATAGGATGTGATATCACGGCTTAGTATTGGAGTTTCTTATAATAAAATAGGCTTTTTCATAATTTGATAAAGTGAAAGGACCATTAAGAAAGATTCCAATGTCTTTCCTAGTACTACCATTACAACAACTCAAGAGGGTGTTTCAAAGTTCCTTCAAAGTGCTTCTGAAGTCATCCTAACAAGCAAAAGCACTATATCTTTCCTTAATCAACAAAAACATGGCAGCATTTTTGGTAAACATGTATAATCTTTGAATATATCCACAATAAAATAGCATATTCGCGACATCAGTCTGTTTACAAGGCAATGCATATGCTTAGTGCTCGAAGCCACACAGATGGTGGACAAGAGAGAAGTCCTGACCCTGGCTGCTTGGAGCACCAAAAGCATTACTATAGGCTCTGCCACCAGCAAGGGTTGGATTCGGCAACTAGATCATCTTGCTATTACCATATCTACAACGGAACCATTTGAAAAACTTCCATATCGGCCAAATGACCAACTAGATGAACCTTGTTAGAATAGATTACTTACCACCAATTTTTATTGTCTCCACTTACACAAATTCAGTAAAAATTTAGTAAATTAAAAAAAGCAATGAAAGCTACTAGCATTAGATTTATAAATTCAAGGTGCTAAATTGGAACCAATCATATCATTTATAGTTTGCATAACCAAAATCTATGTTACATGAACACTTCTAAATATATAAAGTCCCTGTGTCGGACACTCGACACTCGGATAAGAGTATGAGATACGAATCATGTAAGAATCATGTATCTTTTTTTTTTCTTTTTCAAATTGTGAATCGTATCGTATCGAGTATCGTAAGATATTTAATATAATTAAAAATAAATTGAATAAATAAATAAATATATATAAATATATATATATATATATAATATAGCACTATAGCTATCAGAATTTTACGATTTAGTTCACGATTCGATTCACAATTCATCCATAAATCGATACGAATCTATGAGTGAATCTATTTTGTGATAGAATCATGATGAATCTTATGATTTACAGATTGATTCACGAGTCGATTCACTATTTACGATTCATGTTATTCTTAAATCCCGAACCCTTTTTTATCACTTTTGTTTTATAATAAAAATTCTATAATACAACTTAATGCGTTTGTTAAAAAAATAAGATATAAACATGCATAATTTGCTATTCATTTGGTGATTACAGAATATAATAAAAATAACATAGATTCGATTTATGTGAAAAATGTCAATATATATTTTTTAAGAATTTAAAAGATGACAATAACACTTTCAATAATTTTATCTTGTTATTTTGGTAAAACAATCATAGTTTTTTTTTTTGAACGGCGAAAACAATCATAGTTTAATATAATATATTGGTTATATCAGTTAGACTCGATAATTTTACAATTCTTTTTTGAAATTTTTTATTAACAATAAGCACATAAGACATGTTTGAAAGTGTAGTGTGGCTAATATAAAGAGTTCTCTCTCTCTCTCTCTCTCATGTTATTCTACTCTTTTTGAATTTTTTTGGTCTATTTTATGAATTTCAAAAGAAAATATACTATGATTTTTAAGAAATCTTATAATGGATTAGATTTGAGCCAAAATAACATATGATGAAGGTAAATATCTTTCCAATTAAATTGTGTAATTATGTTCTTATTATATAATGTGTCAATATTTTCTCTATTTATTTTATTTCATATATAAGAAGTGTTTAACATCATATTTAGAGTTTATCTTGAATCTTACGATTCTCGATTCGATTCACAATTCGCAAAATTAAGATTTCGATTCACAATTTGATAACTATGTATAACACAAGCATCTGACAAGAATAAAACATTAAATAATGTTAATTAAAAATATTATGAAAATATGGTTCTCAAATAAACATATGCGCTATTCAATACATAATACATCTGAAATACAATAAAAAATATCACAAGTAAATGCATTATTATAACTCAAATCAAATTTATCCTACATAATTTTTTTTTTGTATTATCTTAACATATCATCTAAGATTTAAAATTATAATATATAACTTTTAAGTTCTCAACTAGCTTATTCATAAGAAAAAACTATACTAATATTAGTGGCCGTAAATTAATATTGTAAAATACTTAATACTAGACGAGTAAATATTTATGAAGTCAAAAAAATATTTTAAAAAATGTTTTAAATATCTTTAAAATACAAAACTTTCCAATAATATTTATTTTTACAAATTATATTATCTAAAAAATTAAGTAATAATGCATTATATATATTGGATCATGTATCGTGTATCGCATATTGCATTATGTATCGTATGTCTATCGTAAGATACAATTTAACATAAGATACGATATGTAATACGTATCGATTTACCTCTTTAATATATCGAATCATAAGATACGTCTGGTGAATCGAAAGATTTTGACAACATGTGTGTGTGTGTGTGTGCGCGCGCGCGCGCATATAAAAAATAATTTTCATTTTCATACATTAAGATTCAAAATTTATAATTTTAAAGTTTAAAGTTTAAAGTTTAAGGATTGAAAAAAATAAAGGACTAGCATATAGTAAATTATCCAAAACTAACAACAATAAGTATATTCAGATGACCAAACACAAGACCACTTAATCCTTTTCACCGAATGAAATAGAGTGCACGATACATTCCAAAATGAGGGGTTATCATGAAAGGAAAAAGAAAAAAAAATGTGTTAGGTTATCATCATTATCTTAAATGGTGCCATTTAAAGCTTTTTTTCCCCTAAAAAAAGATGATTGACTTGAATCGTATGAATTGTATGAATCGTATCGTGAATTTTTTTAAATTCCAGTCTCTATTCTCTAATTTATCAATTTTATTTTAAAATTTTATAATTTTTTTTTATCAATGGATCCAAATATTTTTACCGTTGATGAAAAAGAAAATATTTTTATATTTTCATCTAGTGGTTCTAATCCCACTCTCCTTGCTCCTATTCCCAATCCACCCACTGCTTTATCTACATCTGCATCTGCATCTGTAGGTTCATCTAGCAAAAAAGTTTCAAATGTGGGGGAATTTTTTAAAAAACTTTTTGAAAAAAATAATGATGGCACCGTTACTGTTAAAGCAAAATATAAAATTTGTAATAAATTACTTTCGGGTCACACATCGAGTGGCACTAGCCACTTGTGTAGACATTCTGATAGTCACCTTAAAAATGCATCTCTTAATCTCACTTCACAAATGCAAATATGCAGGTGTGCAACTAGTAATATTATTAATTTTTCGTGAGAACCTACCTGCGCTCAAAATTCTGTTGTTGATTATATAATAAAATAAGAACCATTTTCAATGAGTGAACAGCCGGCATTTGAAGAAATGATACAAACCGAATTTGTTCCGCAATTTTAACGTTTTTCTAGATGTACTACAAGAAATAGAATTTTAAGTAAATTTGATGAAATTAATACCGAGTTGATGAATTTGTTTACAAATTTAAAAGGAAAAATTAGTTTAACTTCTTATTTATGAACTACTAGAAATACTCAAGAATTTCAATGTATTACAGCACATTTTATAGATAATAATTCGAATTTATGTAAAAAAAAATTTCATTCAAAATTATAAAATTTTTCTATACCAGTCATTCTTTAGGTATAGTTATTAGGCAAGAAATAATTGCGTGGGGTATTACATCAAAAATATTTACTATTACTTTAGATAATACTTTTTATAATAATGAATGTGTTAATTATTTAAAACGTAATTTACAGCTTCCATTATCTGGTTCTTTATTTCATGTTCGTTGTTCCGCACATATTTTAAATTTAATTGTTAAAGAAAAATTTAAATATTACAATGAATCTCTTGAACGAGTTAGGTTAGCAATAAAATATATAAATAGTAGAGCAGAAGATTTGATCTGTATAGAAAAATATGTCAACAAGAAAATATAAAATGTAAAAAATTACAATATAATATAAAAACTAGGTGGAACTCGACATATAATATATTACAACTAGCAATAAAATAAAGAAAAACAATTGATTTATTTTTTGAGATGAGTATAAAAACTAATTTTACTCCACCAATGGCTAGTAATTGAGATAATTTAAATGTATATAAATTATTATCAGATGATATTTAGTAAGAAAGATAAATTTGATAAATATTATAATAAAATAATACATATTTTTAGAATAACTTGCATACTAGATCCTAAGAGTAAAAATATTGATCTACAATATTTTTTTAAAAATATTTATGGTAATGCAAACCAACTTGAACCAATAAATGAAATACTTAAATATTTATATAATGATTATAAAACTCATATAATACCACAATCAACATAACTCGCAGTTAGGACTTCATCTCGAAGTCGTAACGATGATTGGTCTATAATAAAAAATAGGCAACTTTCTGAGGTTCATGAAAGTTCTATCACAGAACTCCAACGTTATTTTGATACTGTAGAAAATTTGATGAAAATAATTTTGATATTTTAGATTATTAAAAACAACACGAGGTGTCGTGACCAATATTGGCCGCGATAGCTCGCGATATACTTGCCATTCCTGTCTCTACAGTTACTTCGGAGTCAACTTTCAGTGCAAGTGGACGGGTATTGAACGACTACAGATCCAGGCTCACTTCGGAGATGGTCCAAGCATTAATTAATGATTACACGGGACACAATTTACGCATCGAAGAAATATCAAGAAATGGATGAGAAGGAAAGACTCGAAGCAGATATAGAATCTATCACCTCTAGAACGCCTGAAGAATTATTAGACTCGGACTGATTTTTTAAATTATTTGTTGCATATGTAAACGTTCCCGAAGATTTGGCAGGAGCCAAGACGGCATCAAAACCCTGCAGGCGCAGGTCAGTGAGGCGGTCACCGCAAAAGATAACGCTGAGCTGAGAGCATCCAAGGCCTCGGATGCGCGGCGTGAGGCTAAGGACAACCTTTCCTCGGCTATTGTCGAGCTTGAACAATCAAGGAAGGAGAAGGCCGAGCTGTAGGCCCACCACGCTGAACTCCAGAAGCAGTATGCCGAACTCCAGACCTCCAGCGAAGCTAAGGCCCAAGAGCAGTTCGATGCCGGCTACGAAAAGGCCGGGGACGACTACGAGGCCCAGGTTAGGGGGCTGCAGAACCCCATCTTTAAGATGGGCTAGGATGCCACGCTGAACGCGGCTTCATTGTGGAGGATTCTGTCCTTCATAAGGAAGTGTCGTAGCCTCGGCCCAGCATCCCCCCTTTCCTCCTGACCTGGCTCACTTAGCTGGGTAGGCAGCTCCTCCGGGGCTAACCGTGGAAGTCCCTCCTCTCTTCGCCATCTCTTTGGCCGATCCCCCGATAATTCCTGAGAAAGAAGCTCAGTCGACCATTCCTGAGCGGGGAGTCCAACTGCCAGTGGGGACAGAGGAGCTTGATGTCCTGGACCCACTCTGGCCTGAGATGGCCGCTCCCGAGTGCAACGCATTCCAACCGAACTCCCCAGTTGACTTGACCGCCGAAGATGACAAGCACGGCAAGGTGGAGACCGAGCAAGGAGGGGATGGCAATGGGGAGCAGGTAGCTAAGCAAGCGGAAACCGAGCTGGAGGGTGGTGAGGCGGCAGCCCAGGGTGGCAACTAGCTAGGTCTTTTTGTACCCCTTTTGTTTTCTGTAATTTCTGTTTTTTTGCTTATTTTTGCATAACACGGCCTTGTTTCCATCTGTGAGGTCGGCATGCCATATATGTACTGCATTTCAATATCAATGAAATACATTTTTTGGGTTTTCCAACTGAGTTTTATACACTCGTCTCTTTTCATGCAAACTTTGTATTATCCTAACTGTTTGAACATCAATAAGCACGGGCTTTCGCGCCCGACCTCAATATAGTTGTGCAATTTCTCAATTTTGTAACTGTACCCGACCAGTCATCTGGTCGAGCAGTTCCCCCTTTTAAGCTTGAGCTCACTTGTTGGCTCGTGCCACTGGGGGCGGCTTTCATAGCCGTCCTCTTTGTACTTAAAACAATTCTTTCGATGGATAAGGGCCCGCGAAGGCCCGAGCTTGTCCAGGGAACACAATACGGTGCCACGTAGCTACTGCTTGCAACTTTTGATCACTAAATCTGCAGCATCATTCTTTGATCCTCGGTCTTTCAGTATCCCGCACTTCGCAAAGGGCGGCTTCCCTTAATTGGTCGTCCTATTTGCTTTTTAACAATTCTTTGTTTCTGCCAATCAAGGACTTATATAGGCATGTACCAACCATTCTTATGGGATTATATTTCACAGAGGGCGTCCTCCTTCTTCGGACCATCCTCTCTGCACTTGGGCATTTTCTTGGCCCATTGTCAACCAAGGTCTCGTTCTCTTTTAGATCGGCCAGACCTTCTCCCGTTCAGGGGCATTTGATTTTAGGAGATCAAGTTGTCTGAGCTTGAAGACCCTTTGTACATGATGTAATCATCTCGAAATTACCACATTTCAGGGTTATCATGTTCTCTGTGCTCGGCCTAGCCAGGCCCTTCATGCCTAGTAGTGGCTCTTATGCCATCCGGAGCTTTTCATGCCTAGCCGAGCTAGGGCTCTAGTGTCCAATAGTGACTCTTAGGCCAACTGGGGCTCTTCATGACTAGCCAAGCTAGGGCTTTTGTGCCCAGTAGTGACTCTTAGGCCAACTGGGGCTTTTCATGCCTAGTCGAGCTATGGCTTTTGTGCCCAGTAGTGACTCTTGGATCAACTGGAGCTTTTCATGACATCAATGCATACTGTTAGCTTTATTAAAATTATATTAGCTTTATTATTATTATTATTATTATTATTATTATTCGGTGTGGTTGGGCACACCATATCTTCGTATATGATCTTGTTATTCTATAAATAAACCATTGCGTACCCTATTGGGGTTAACGCCTTCATTTAGCCTAATACTATTCAATTAACATGGTATTAGAGCCTACATCAAAGCCTAACCCTAACCCTAATCCTAACCACTGCCGCTACCATTGAAACCCTAGCAACCACCCACAGCCACCAACGCACCTCTGAAACCCTAGCCGGATCCACCAACAGCCATTGAAACCCCAGCCGCATCACTACAGGACCTTTGAAACCCTAACCAGACACTCCAGCGAGGCTCGCCGCTCACTGTCGCATACCCAGCAAGCCTCGTCGGCACTCGTCGACTTCTCAACGAGGCTCAGCCTCTCGTCACACCACTCCTAGAGCCGACACCCACCAGAACCACCACCTCTGGCGCCAACAACCCCAAACCAGTCCACCGTCGTCGCCAACAGCCACTGACGTCGCCGACACCAGTTGCCGCCACCCTACCAGTTGCTGAAATCCACCAAAAACCCACTAAACAGTCACCAAAGTCACCGATCGTGTCCCAAAAATAGTCTCCGACCATTTAAACAGTCACCGAAAACCTAAAAAAGTCGCCGAAAAAGTCGCCGGAACAATCGCACCGGTCTCAGCAGTTCTGTGTTTTCTCTCCCTCACTGCGTCCCTTCATTCATCCGTACAATGGCCTGCTTTCCATTCACCGCTAAGTTCTACGCCGTCCAATTTTTGTTGATGCAGTGAGAGTTATCTGGTTGTGGATTCTTTGGTATTTGAACAAGAATGTCATCGGAGGGCAATAGGTCTGCTACCCGAACTTCTGGGACTGCTGAGTCTCTGACGGAAACCGGGCGCCCAATGAGAACTGAGGTGTTCTCTTCTTCTACTCGGCGTGT
>JAULJZ010026125.1:0-15401 GCA_032270985.1 Heliamphora pulchella | reverse complement strand
GCCTTTTGTTTCTCCATGTGTTCGAGTTGTTTCCTATTCGGGTCGGGCGGGCGGGTTATGGACTCGGAAATTACCTTCTCTATTGATTTTGCCAACTGCAATGAGTTCATTGTCCAGATTAAAGGGAGTTATTAATTCACAGGGAAAAGAGAAAAGGAAAGTTTGTTACATATTAATAAGCTATTTTTTTACTTACTTTTATTATTGGCGATTTTTATTTTTATTTACTTTTTAAAAAATTGCTCTCATCAAAGCGTACTAGAAAAATAAAAATTTGTGATTAAAATACGAAAAAATAAAATAAACCAATCAGATTTTTTTACTTATATTTGTATTTTTTTCGTTTTTGATAAAAATATTTATATTTCCAGTTATTCCCGATGAACCAGAAAAATTAGAACATTTTAACTAAAAAATAAAAAATATTAAATAAAATAAGGCTCCATTTTAATATGAACTCTTTTTCAATAAAATATTTTATTTAATTTTTATAATTCATTTTGAAAAATATAACTTAAAATATTGTAGTGAATTGTGGTGTATAGTGATAGTGGCAAAGATAGCAGTGATTGTGATTGGAGGGGCGATGGGGACGGCGGGCGGCCAAAGCTTTTAGAAGTAGGATGACTCTCCAAATTTGCCTTTTCAAAAAGCAAAGGAAAACGAGAAAAATTTCAGCCGAATAGAGGTTAGAGCTGTTTTCTTCCCACTACATCTTTTTTTTTTATTGTCGGATATATAAAACAAGTGCATTATAAAAGAACAAGAATTGAGTCGATCTATTCTGTGGCGAAGCATCTGTCAGTGGCGGTAGTGATAGTAGAGGTGGCAATGGTGATAGTTATAGTGATGGTGGTACTTGGGATAACAGTGGTGATAGAAATAATGGAAGAATAGTCATGGAAGTACGACAGTGGTGGTGTTGGCATTAGGGGCAACAATGGTAAAAATGATTATGGTAGTGGCGACCATAATATGATAGTAGCGTTAATCGTGGTGGTAGAAGTGGTAAAAGTAATGAATATATTAAAATAGTAACTTATTTTAATTAAACAAATTTACTTTTTAAAAAAAATTTGAGTACCAACTAAATATTTAAAATAAAAATAAAAAAATATTTTATTTAAAATAATTTTATATAAAATATTTTAAATCAAAACAAACAATGTCAAAGTGTCAAACTTTTTATTTAAAATAATTGCTCAACTCTCATTTCATAAACCGTGTATGAATTTCTATATAAATCCAATGCTTATAAAATTGGCAATATCAATCCAATATCAATGCCTTTAAAATAAAATCAATATTTAATAATTTAATAAAATATTGAAAAACAAATTTAAATTTTATAGGGAAATGAGAAAAGTAGTGTTTGGCATTGCTGAAATTAATAACTTATGAATTATAATTGTAATTGAGATTTTGACTATTTGGGGTTTTGGGCGATGGAAGCTACCCAGATTGAAGATAAAATTATGGAATTCGGAAAGAGTCTGGTCCTGACCCACGATGAGGAAGAAGAAGAAGTGGCTCTAGACGAGTCGCATATTCAACCGATTGAAGAGAAGGGCAAATTATGCCTTATAGGGAAGCTTCTCACGAGAAAATCTTTCAACAAAGAAGCCATGCGGACAGCACTGGCTGTGTCTTGGAAGTTGCCGAAAAACTTTATTTGCAAGCTTTTGGAGGAAAATTTATTTTTATTCCAGTTTAAACACATACTGGACAAACAGCAGGTGATGGCTAATGGGCCATGAAGTCTTGATAACAATCTTTTAGTTCTTGAGGATTTTAAGGGGGATCGCAGACCTGTAGATATTGACCCCAAGATAGCTGCATTTTGGATAAGGGTTTATGATCTCCCTCTGTCATGCATGAAAAAAAAAAATGTGGAAAAACTAATAGAAGATAAATGTGGGTATAGGGAGGATGTTGAATATGGGGAAGATGGTATCGCATGGGATCAAAACCTAAGGGTACGGGTGCGTATTAATGTATCTAAACCTATCTGAAGGGGTATGAAAATAACAGTGAGCAACTCTGAAGCTTTGTGGGTTCGTTTTAAATATGAGAGACTCCCCATGTTCTGCTATTGCTGTGGGAGATTAGAGCACAATGATAAGGATTGTGACGAGCATTAGTGCAACCAGGAGAATAACCGGAAGAAGGATTGGCAGTATGGAGCCTGGCTCCAAAACAAAGGGATGAGACTTGAAAAACAACAGCTTAGGTGAGCAAGTGAAGATGGCGGGGACAAACCCAGAGCGAAAACAAGCAAGGAGCAACCAGGTTATGGGGCAAGCAATGATCATCGAAAAAGTAAAGATGATTTCCGGGGGACGAACCGACCTCCGATCAAGATTCCACGTCAGGGAAGGACACCACGAAAGGAAACACTTCTAAATACAGAACGAAATTTCACAGCCAAGGAGGATTGGAGGGGAATCTCCCAGGATCAGAGAATATAGCCCAAGGTTTAGGACATGATTTGGGGAATAACAATCTATTAATTTCCAGTAGGGAGGACTTTCCAAAAATCCTGGGAGCAGGAGAACATGAGGAGCGGGAGGAATTGCCGAATGGGCTCGTTTGCTTGGCCCAACCCAAAGAAGGTGGGTCCAATTTAGCTGACACGGATCAAAGGAGTATGGGCCACTTTTGCCAAGCCCAGACGGAATTGTTTAACAAGGATAAAGATTTACTTATTAAAAGTAACCAGCTGAGGGGAAGTCTAAAACAGGACCACGTGGACGAAGGGGGCAGACCCAAGATTAGTGAGTTGGGAAAGATAACTGAGGTGTCTTCTAGGGTAAAGCGGTGGAAAAAAATTGCGAGAGAATCAAGGCTCAATGCACTACCATCTGAAGCAAAGGAAGGGGAAATCAAGTGGAAAAGGGAGGCGACAGAGGGGAATGACGTACCAAAGAATCCCACCAGCTCAATCTCAAAAAAAAATAGGTATGGCTCGATGGAACCGACGGTCGGATTTTTTGTTTCAACGGCGGAGGCTGATCTCCAGCCCCGCTGACAACTATTGAAATTCTAAGTTGGAACCGTCGGGGGCTTGGGAACCTCTGAACAGTTCAGAGTCTTCAACGGCTGTTGAGGACAGAGGAGCCCGCTGTGGTCTTTTTTATGGAGACCAAACTACCAAGGAAATTATGGGATATTACGAGATGTAGATTAGGTATGTCATATGCATTCTGGGTTGACAGAGATGGGCTAGCTGGGGGTCTGGGTCTGCTTTGGAGGAACTGTGATATAAAGATCAGAAATTTTTCCCAAGGGCACTTTGATGCAATGATTTCAGATAATAGTGGCGAAATAACATGGCGGTTAACTGGTTTTTACGAAAACCCCCAAATAGCTAATAGAGAGTAGTCTTGAGAGCACCTTAGAAGGCTGGCTGACATCATAGATGCCCCCTGGTTATGCGTAGGGGATTTCAATGAAATTTTGAAAATAGAAGAATACCATTGAAGGGAAGAGAAAGCAAAGTGGCAGATCGACGATTTTAGAAATGCAGTGGCTGATTGTAATCTGACGGATTTCGGCCCATCAGGTGATGTATTTACATGGAGCAATGGCAGGAAGGGGGAACACTCAGTCCGTGAAAAGCTAGACCGTGGACTGGTAAATGCCAAGTGGTGCAGGGCTTTCCCTCAGGCTTTGATTTATGTAAAAATGTGCTTGGGCTCGGATCACCTACTGGTGGTGGTTGATGGATACGGGAAGATTAGTGCACCACGTACAAATAGGGAAAGGAAGCGGGTATCATTTCAAGCAGATGTGGGTAAGAGCTGAGGGCTGCGAGGCGGTGGTAAAAGGTGCTTGGCAGGAGTCGACTCGGAGGGAAGGTTTGGATGGGATTTGTCATAAAATATCCCAAACAAGTATGGCACTGGCACAATGAAATAGAGACTCTTTTGGGCATGTGCAACAGAGGATCCGCAGCATCACAACCGAGCTAGGGAAGCTTAAGTCCCAAGCTCCTGCCAATTTCAGCTTAGAGAGGGAGTTTACCTAGAAGGAGACCTAAGGGAGGTTCTGGCTAGGAAGGAAATCTTATAGAGACAAAGAAGTGGGACGAATTGGTTGCAAAAAGGGGATAAGAATACAGCGTTCTTCCAGGCGAGGGCTTCTCACCGATGAATGAAAAATTCTATCATGGACATTGAAGATGAGCTGGGCAATTGGCATACTAATAGCACGTCCATTGAGGATATTTTTTACACTATTTCCAGTCCATTTTTAGATCCACAAAGCCAGTTATGGACAGCTCGTGGGCTGATTTGATTACCAAAAAGAGTCGATGAATGTTTTCTTATTGCGACCATTTGATGAGAAGAAAATAAAGTAAGCTTTCGATCAAATGGGTCCTACAAAAGCACCGGGTCCGAATGGGAATCCAGTGGTGTTCTTCCAACAGTTCGGGCACATCGTGGGCCAAGATGTAACAAAGGCAGCCTTGGGAGTCCTGAATGGAAATGGGCCAAGATGTAACAAAGGCAGCCTTGGGAGTCCTGAATGGAAATAGCTCGCCAGAGATCGTAAATGAGACACTCATCATGTTATTCCGAAGGTATAGCCGCCTAAGAAAACCTGTGTTAGTTCTAGACAACCCAAGAGGGGGGAAAATTATATCTTTAAAAAATAAATAACAATTTTAAAACCTTTTCGAGAACCTTTTAATAAAACACACAAATATAACAATTTAATCAAGGATTAAAGTAATGTAAATATTAAAGAGGTTAGGGATAGATAGATTGAACCGGACACCAAAGATTTATAATGGTTCGGCTTCTTCCAAGCCAATGTCGACTTCTCAAGTTTTCTCTTGAGTATTTCCACTATCTAGAATGCTTCACGGGCGCATTCCAAGTCTTTACAGCTTCAAGACTTCGCTTGAGTAAATCGAATGTTTACGGATACATTCACAAATCTAAAACAGCTTCAAGAAGATCTTAACAATTTTCTGTTTTCTTCTAATCTCTCTTAAACTCTTCTTTGATGAGATTTACTCGCTCACTCAAAGGATAAAGTATGATTTACCCTAAATTACAATAAATGAAGTGTATAAATGAAAAATACTCACTCTTTTTACAGAAAAAATTTATAATAAATAAGAAAGTAAAGAGAGATGAGGAACAAGAGCTGGAGATTCAGCAATAAATGAGAGCTTGAGAATTCTTCTAAGCCTACGTCGACTCTTCAAGTTTTCTCTTAAGTATTTTCACTATCTAGAATGCTTCACGGGCGCATTCAAAGCCTTTACAACTTCAAGATTTCGTTTGAGTAAACTGAATGTTTACGGGCACATTCATAAACCTAAAATAGCTTCAAGAAGATCGTAGCAATTTCCTGTTTTTTTCTAATCTCTCTTGAACTTTTCTTTGATGAGATTTACTCACTCACTCAAAGGATAAAGTGTGACTTACCCTAAATTACAATAAGTGAAGTGTATAAATGAAAACATTCACTTTCTTTACAGAAAAAATTTATAATAAATAAGAAAGTAAAGAGAGATGAGGAACAAGAGCTGGAGATTCAGCAATAATTGAGAGATTGAGAATTCTGAGTTTGATTTAAGCAATAGAATAGTAAATGTAGGTCTCCAGTTGGAGTAAATGATGAGAAATTACTCATTATATAAGCTCTTGTGCATTCATAACCGTTGGAGATAGGTAGGAGCAATAAATGTCAAAAATTCAACCGTTGAGATCTGCCGCGAATTTGAATTTTCGTCGCCGGTGTCGACACAAAAATCTTTGATGTTGACACAAAATGTCTAGGGCAGGATCCCTTAAATGATTGGATTGACACAAATTTGCTGAGGGATCAATACAATTTCTGCACTCTACCTTACCAACATCATGATGTCGACACATTTGAATATGATGTCGACTCGTTTGAAATTTCAGCATCCGAATGAGGCATTTTGTGTCGACTCAACTTGCCTTTGGTGTCAACACTATTTTCTGCAGGAAGTCTCGGTACTTTTGTGTCGACTCATCTTCAGTTGGTGTCGACTCAAATGCACTTTAGAATCCAGGAGGAGACATTTTGTGTCGGCTCATGTCTTCTTTGGTGTCGACACTAAATTCTGCAGAAAGTCTCGGTATATTTGTGTCGACACTTGAGGTCTCTAGTGTCGACACCACAAATTCTTCAGGCTGCCTCGGGACTTTTGTGTCGACTCATCTTCAATTGGTGTCGACACTTCAAATGCTGCAAGTGGCCTCGGTTCTTTTGTGTCAACACGATTTTCATTTATGTCGACCCAAAATTTCGGATACCAAAAGTGAAACACTTTTGTGTCGACACAAAATTTATTTGTGTCGACTCATTTTGAGTCTTGAGAGCTACGGCTCTTTTGTGTTGACACAAAATTTGTTTGTGTCGACACTAGTTTTGATACCTGAAAAATAACTTCATGAAACTGTTAGGGTGTTAAACCATTTGATCAAAAAGTATTGACACACTTGATATACTTCAAGTGTATTTTGTCTTAATAGTGCTTGACTTATTTTTAAATTGAGTTTAACACAAAATATTCTCATGCATGAATACTTAAGTGTTTTAAACCTTTTGAGAGATAAGTTATTTCGTTTGGTTAAGGTATCAAATCATTTGTTCAAAATGTGTTTACACTTTTATTTTAGAAATATAAATATATTCTTTCTTTTAAAGTCATTTATTCTTAGAAAATGAATTATGAAAATAATCAAATCAAAATAAAAAGCCATTGAGCTAACAATTTCTCATTTTTTTTATGATTACAACAATATTAACATTTTTTAAAAAATATTTGAAAATATTTTTCAATCAAGGGTTCTCCCCTTATTAATATGTTTTGGACAAGATATGCATTCATAAAGTTAGGCATACATTCAATATGATAGCATACATTTTGAATATGATTTGCAACAGAAGATCAAGAATTATTCTGAATTTATCTTAATAATTCAAACACATATCAGAAGTATATATAAGTATTCATTGCCAAACCATTCAACAACATTCATAGGTATATGAGCAAATGACACATATATATAACATTGGCATTCAGAAATGTTCAAATATTTATCCATTCATCCAAACAATTTAAATAAACATATATTCAAAATATGTAAGCAAACCATTCAACTAAGAAAAAGTTTGTTTAATTTGTTACATCTTCGCCTTCAAAAAAAAATCTTAAAGAAATGTTTAAACTTGTTTTTTGCTTTTTCTCCCCTTCACTCTCCCCTTCACTCACTTACCTTTTTCCTCTCTCCATTTTTTGTAATCTTCAAAAAAAAAAAAAAAAATTACTAGTCATCCATGAATCTTTTGAAATCCTTTTTTTCCTTTGCTTTTTGCTTGCTGGCGGAAGCCCGTTCCTTTGATGCTCGTGCTCACTCCCTTAGCCTCAGCAGTAGCCATTACTTCATAGCGGGCTGCCAAAGCCAGATCCGCTTCGCGCTTAAGTCGAGTAGTTTTTTCTTTCTTTGTTTCTTTGGGCTTGAACTAGTTTGCCCAAGCTTGGCGAATCCACTGAAGATACTCTTCTACTTTTTGGGAGTTGGCATGAATGACAGTCACAATACCTTGGTCATATTTCTTTCGGACTTGATGTAGGATTACCTTATTGCAATTGATAATGGAGACAATATTGTCATCCATGGTCTTACATAGGGCTCTCTTGGAATTCGTGGTGTTTTCAACGTCTCGCCGGAGGCTTCGGTTGATTTTATCAAGGTGTTTGACTTTATCAGAGAGTGAAGAGACCGTTTGATTTAAGTTAAAAAAATCTTGATCGACTTTTGCTTGAAACGAGGTCACTTTGGAGGATAAAGCTTAAATCAAAGAGATGACCTCAGATTGGTCAACATGAACAGGAGCAGAAGATGGAGCAGATGCAAAAGAGGGAGGACGAGGAGCATGTAAGGGACCATGGGTGCTGGAGGATCCAGGAAAAACAGATGGAACAGGGGGAGAGTCAAGATCAATGGGAATAGAGGAAATATCTCATGGTGCAGGAGGAGTCCTGGTGGAGGAGGGGGTACCACGTCATGAGGTAGTCCAAACTCCATCAACATTTGCAATTTGTATATGTTTTAGAGTGGAACTGCCACATAGATTATGTTTGGAAAATGGTACCACATTTTCCTCAGAAAGGTTTATGCTAAAATGGCGAAAAACACAAGGTACATGGTATGTGGTAGGGAGAAATTTGATTTATTGTGAGAATGCAATATGTGGGAGATGAACAAAAAGCCGAAATCTAGGTTTTTCTGTTCGAGGATACACCACATAACGAAAATGTGCATATATGTAACATCACCAAATTTTTTCACTTGGAGTAGAAAAATGTGGTTTACCATGTGATGCAAAATGCGCATTTTCAGTTTCAAGGAGTTAGCCTTTAAGGGCTTAGAGGGGTCAATGTTTTCATCCTAAAAAATATTCTGTACAGAATCAGAAAAAGAAAAACCTTCGAGGTCAATGGGTTTCTTGTTATAATGAACACAGATTTCTCCTTCGGAAATGCCAAGAATCTCGTTAAGGGAGAAGGGAGTCTAGACAATGTTCACACCATTCACTCATGTGGTGATGGTCGGAATCGAGGAAATGTGGAAGTGTGCATAGAAATATTTGACTAAAGTGGGATAGCAAGGTTTATGGATTTGTAAAAGTTTTTCCCATCTAAGGCTAGAAAAGAGATATTTGAATCTCATTTCTATGGAATCAAAAAAAGAGAAATTTATAGACTGACCGGGAACAACTTTTCGATTTGCAAGAGAAGAGAAGTAAAGTTGACGAGTTTTGGGGGTTTTGAAGGAGATTACCTCGGACATAGCTACATTTGCTGGTGTGGTTTCTGCCGTTGTCGCTGTCGCTGTCGTCGTTGTCATCTTCTTCTTCTTTGCAGATCTAGGGTTTGAAGAACCCTCGCCCATTTTTCGTTTGGATCCTTTACCCATAACTTTTGGTGGTATTTTGAACGGTTGGGGTAGAGATTGAAGATGGAAGAAAGAAGAATATGAGGGGTCGACACAGGGTTTTGAAAGAGAAAAGGCGAAAAATGAACCGTTTTAGAGAGAGAGAGAGAGAGAGAGAGAGAAGTGACTGTTCGGGTTAGACACATCTATATATAAACTTAATGATTTGTGTCGACACAAATTACATTTAGTGTCGACACTTTCGTCTCGAGTGTGGGTATCGAAACAGGGAATTGGTGTCAACACATTTTCAAATGGTGTCGACATATTAGGCTATTTGGGTCGACACGATTAAGTTTGGTGTCGACACAAATATACCGAAAGTTAGGGAACCAATATGGTGTCGACACTGAATAGAAATGGGTCGATACTTTTCTCACAGTGCCACTTCTAAACAGTTTTGAGTCAACACTATACACGTTTGTGTCGACATTTTTTCAAGTGGTGTCGACACATTTTCACATTTAAGAAAGAATATCAAAGGCTTTGAAATGCAATGAAAAGACATGGTTAGTATTGCATATAAATCATGAATTAAGAGCACATAACATACCAAGTTCTCTTCTTATATAGCATATTTTTTCTTCATTTAAGGATTTTGTGAAAATGTCTGCTAATTGGTAATCTGTGCCTATAAATTCAAGTTCGATGTTCCCTTTTTACATGTTCTCTTTTTACACATGATCTCTTATAAGTGATGTCTATTACTTTATGTGCTTGGTTCTTGAGTGTTGTATAGAATTTTTAGATATATTAATTGCACTAGTGTTATCACATTTAATAGGAATATGATCTAAGTGAAAATTATAGTTCTCTAATTGTTGTTTCATCCATAGAACTTGTGCACAACAACTTCCAGCTGTAATGTACTCAGCCTCGGCTGTAGACAAGGCCACTGAGTTTTGCTTCTTGCTAAACTAAGAGATTAGTGAGTATCTTAGGAATTGATAAGTATCACTTGTGTTTTTCCTATCTACTCTGCATCTGGCAAAATCAGCATCTGAATAACCAAATAGCTTAAAGGCTATTGCTTTATGATAAAATAATCATATGTTTTGTGTACTTAAAAGGTATATAAAGATGCGCTTAACTGAGGTCACATGTGATTCTTTAGGATTTGATTGAAATTTAGCACACATGTACACACTAAACATAATATTCGGACGACTAGTAGTTAAATATAAGAGAGATCCAATCATACCTCTATAATACTTTTCATCTACTGTTATGCCATCTTCATCTTTGTCAAGCTTTGTTGTAGGACACATTAGAGTTCCTATGGGTTTTGCCTTTAGCATATCGAATCTCTTCAATATGTCCCTCGTGTATTTAGCTTGATTGATGTTGATTCCTTCTTGAGTTTGTTTAATTTGGAGTTTGAGGAAATAGTTGAGCTCACCCATCATGCTCATCTCGAATTCTCCCTGCATACACTTAGCAAAGTTTTTGTAAAGAGATTTATTAGTTGCACAAAAAATTATATCTACATAAATTTGTACAACTAGCATGTTATTTTCTTGAGACTTGGTATTTATTTTTTCTCTTGAAAATTTATTTTCAATCAAGAATTTGCTTAGCTTTTTATACTATACTCTAGGTGCTTGCTTTAAACCATAAAGAGCTTTGGTAAGCTTGTAAATATGGTTTGGAAAATTTAAATTTTCAAAATTAGGAGGTTGTTTCACAAAAATTTTCTTCGAGATAAAATCATTTAAAAAGCCACTTTTGACATCCATTTGATAGAGTTTAAAATTTTTAAAGTATGCAAAAGCAAGCAACATCCAAATGGCTTTAAGCCTAGCCACATGAGCAAAAGTTTCATTAAAATTGATGTCTTTTCTTGATTGTAACATTGAGCTACCAATCGAGTTTTTGTTTCTAAGAACTACTCTATTCTCATTCATTTTATTTTTAAAAACTTATTTTGTACCGATAATTAAGTGTTCCTTAGGTCTTAGGACTAAAATTCAAAATATGTTTCTTTCAAATTTGATTTGGGGTAACCCAATCACTAACTCCTTTCAAAAATTTGAAAATTAAGTTCATGTGTGCATGTCCAAGCCTTCTATGCCATAACCAATTATTATCGCTCAAGGCGGCTAAGCACTTGGCGTCATTCTTAGAAAGATCATTGAGAGTAAATATATAAATATTTTCATGCCTATGACCTTCAAGAATAATTTTGTTATTCGTCGAATCTTCAATAACACACTTAGCATGATCAAACACAACTTTATAACTTTTGTCACAAAGTTAGCTTATACTAAGAAGGTTATATGTCAAACCATCAACAAGCAAAATATTTTCAATAGTAGAGGAAAGAATTTTACCAATACAGCCAATTCCTATGATTTTTTCTTTGCTATTGTCTTCAAAAGTCACAAAATTGCTATATTTTGGTTTGAGAGATGCAAATATCGATTGGTCGCCTGTCATGTGTATTGAGAAAACGCTACCGAGATATCACATCCCTTCCTTGAATGATGATTTGAGACATACCTACAAAGAGAATCAAGTTTTAATTTTTGGTACCCAAATTTTCTTGGGTCCTTGTGTGTTAGTTCTTTGAAGGTGTGTTCTTTTAGGAAGTGAAAAAAATGTGTCCATGCTCATAACAGTTAAAACAAGTGGCATTTGTATGATTAGATGATGCCTTGACAAAAATATTGCTTAAGAATTTTCGTTTCTTCTTGAGTTTATACCCGATTCCAACTTTATCAAAAACACATTTTTGCATCCCAAGAAGTTTATCTAAATTGTTCTTTTCTTGAGTGAATTTGTAAACTGTTTTTGTGAGGTTCTCAACCTTTTCACTTAAAGTTTTATTTTCTTCCTTCAAAGCAGAAATTGGTTTTGATAAAACAGAATTTTCACTTTTTAAAGTTTCAATTTCAGTTGAGGAGGAAAGAACTATTTTTTTTAAAAACAGAATTCTTTGCACCTATTTTTTTCAATTCGTCATGCAAATCTTCAAATGCACATTGCAGTTCATCTAAGGAGAGAAAAGGGTTAGAAGTTATCTCATCATCTTCTCTGGCCATGAGGCATAGGTTTGTTACTTTTTTTCTTCATTTTCATCCTTAGAGCTGCTATTATCACTTTCACCTCAAGCAGCAATTATGCCTTTTTTGAAACCCTTTTTGAATTGCCTTTTGAGTTGAAAACATTCCGTTTTGACGTGTTCATGCTTTTTACACTCATAGCAGATAATTTCTTTCTTTTTGAATTCATTTTTGAACTTGTTAGAGCTGCATTTGAATTTGGTAGGTTCACCTCGGTGTCCTTCCTTCTTGAAGAACTTTCTTTCTCCTTATTTCTTGTTTCTAAGAAACTTTTTGAATTTTTTTGTGATAAGAGACATGTCTTCATTTTCATCACTTGAGGAGTATTCCTCAGATTATTTTTCATGAGCTGAATACTTGAAGGCGATGCCTTTCTTCTTTTTGTTGTCTTTCTCTTCGTCCATCTTGATGTTCATCTCATGGGTTATAAGAGAATCAAGGAGCTCTTCTAGATTGAGAGTGTTGAGGTCTTTGGCTTTTTAAATGGCCGTGATCTTAGCTTCCTAACTCTTTGGCATACACCTCAGAATTTTTCTTACGGTTTCTCCATTAATATAAATCTTGCCAAGAGATTTCAGTCCGTTAATAATATCAGTAAAGCGAGTAAATATATCAGAAATTGTTTTATCATGTTTCATTTTGAATAATTCATAATTATGCACAAATAGGCTAATTTTTGACTCTTTCACTTAATTTGTACCTTCATGGGTAACTTTGAGTCTATTTCATATTTCTTTTGCGGTATCACATGTAGAGATCTTATTGAACTCATTTGGGTCAAGTGAGCAATATAGGAAATTCATAGCTTTAGCATTTTTTGTATCTCCCTAATATCAGTTTCAGTCCATTCAGTTTCTAGTTTAGGGACAGCAGCCCCTACAACAGTTTTGGTAGGTCTTCTGAGCCCATTTATGATAACCCGCTGAAAATCGTAATCTGCAGTTTGGATGTAGATTTTCATTCTAGTTTTCTAATAATTGTAATTTGTTCTATTGAATAAGGGAGGTCTATTGATCGACTGATCTTCGGATTGGATAGGTCCGATGCTAGTGGTTGCCATATAAACTCTTAAACTGTTAAGTCAAAAGCAAGAGCCCAAGCTCTGATACCAATTGTTTATTCTAGGCAATTCAAGAGAGGTGGTGAATTGAATTTTAAAAAATAAATAACAATTTTAAAACATTTTTGAAAATCTTTTAATATTGCAATCAATTAAAGCAGAATAAAAAAATATTGAAGCAATTGAAGTATTGAAAAGGTTAGGGATAGAGAGATAAAACCAGGTACTAGGAATTTTGTAGTGGTTTTGCTTCTTTCCATCTTACGTTTACTCCTCAAGTTCTCTCTTGAGTATTTTCACTGTATAGAATGCTTCACGGATGCATTCTAAGCCTTTACAATTTCAAGACTTTGCTTGAACTATTCGAATGTTTACGGGTACATTCAAAAACCTAACACAGTTTCAAGAAAATTCTATGAAAACAAGCCTCTGTTTTCTTCTAATCTCTCTTGAATTCTTTTTTGATGAGATTTACTCACTCACTCAAAGGATAAATGGTGACTCACACTTGAATACAATAAATGAAGAGTATTAATAAAAAACACTCACTCTTTTTACAGAAAAGATTTACAATAAATTAGAAAGTAAAAAGAGATGAGGAACAGGAGCTGGAGATTCAGCAATAAATGAGAGCTTGAGAGTTCTGAGTTTGATTCAAGCAATAGAACAGTAAATGTATGTCTACAGTTGGAGTAAATGCTGAGAAGTTACTCCTTATAGAAGCTCTTGTGCATTGATGACCGTTGGAGGTAGGTGGGAGCAATAAATGCCAAAAATTCAACCGTTGAGCTCTGTCGCGAATTTGAATCTCCGTCGCTGGTGTTGACACAGAGAGTTTTGGTGTCAACACAAATTGTCTGGGCAGAATCCCTTAAGTGGTTGGGTTGACACAAATTTGTTGAGGGGTCGACACAATTTCTGCACTCTACCTTACCAATATCATGGTGTCGACACATTTGATTCTGGTGTCGACTCGTTTGAAATTTCAACATCTAGAGGAGCCACTTTGTGTCGACTCGTGTCTTCTTTGGTGTCGACACTAAATTCTGCAAGAAGTTTCAGTATATTTTTGTGTCGACTCATTTTCAAATTGTGTCGACACTTCAAATGCTGCATGTGGCCTCGGTTCATTTGTGTCGACACGATTTTCATTTGTGTCAATCCAAAATTTTGGATACCAAAAGTGATAAACACTTTTGTGTTGACACAAAACTTATTTGTGTTGACTCATTTTGAGTCCTAAGAGCTACATACGGCTCTTTTATGTTGACACAAAATTTGTTTGTGTCGACAAAAACTTTAATACCTGAAAAATAACTTCATGAAACTGTTAAGGTGTCAAATCATTTGATCAAAATGTGTTGACACACTTGATATGCTTCAAGTATACTTTGCCTTAAAAGTGTTTGACTTATTTTTTAATTGAGTTTAACACAAAATATTCTCATGTAAGAATACTTAAGTGTTTTAATCATTTTGAGAGATACGTCATTTCTTTTGGTTAAGGCGTTCAAAATATGTTAACACTTTTATTTTGAAAATATAAATATATTATTTCTTTTAAAGCCATTTATTCTTAAAAAATAAATTATAAAAATCATCAAAATCAAAATAAAAAGCTATTGAGTTAACAAATACATTAGTAGTCGGGTACATATAGTGCATGTGCAAATTAGGTATACAAGAATCAAAATAATTATGGAAAATTGAAGTAGTGAAATGGCATGATTTTTAAGTTGTGAACAAATATATATATATATATATGACAAGAAAATTATAAGGAACTTTTGGAGTATGATGTAAGTGATGTTACGTAGTGTTCTCGGCAAATAAAAATCTCTATGTACACTAAATAGATCACTCTTGTGTCTCATTTACCCAACAAAGGTGAGTTAGTCCGGAGTAATTTTTGTTACATCATTGAATGTGAGCATTATTTAAGCAATGTTACGTAGTTTTTCAGGAGCCGAATAATTACTCTAGGATATTATAGTGGAGGAAAAACTTTGATTGATATTTTGCGCAAAAAATAAATCCACAACTTCAATTTTAGGGATTTTCACCTTATATATTAGTATAGAATATAGAATTAGTAATAGTTGGGTATGGGTTTGCCCCTTTCAGCACACCGTTTTATAAATAGACATCTTCCCTCAAAGTTACTCGTTATTCGTTAGATTGGGATGAGGCGTTTTGCATATGCTTTAATATTCCAACAAGTTTGAGGAAGCCCTCTTAGTCCAGTGGTTGGGCTCTTCCCTGTCTCACCAATCGGGGTTCGAACACCGTCCCTTT
>JAULJZ010026124.1:0-38217 GCA_032270985.1 Heliamphora pulchella | reverse complement strand
AAGAACATGAGTTGCAGCAATAAATATGAGCTTGATGATTTCTGAGATGGATTTGAGCAATAGAATAGTAAATGCAAGTCTCTCTTCTTAAATGCTGAGAAGTAACTCCTTATATAAGTTCTTGTGAGTTCTTGACCGTTGGAGCTAGGTGGGGGCAATAAATACCAAAAATTCAACCGTTGAGATCTGTCATATTTTGAATTTCTATCTTTAGGATCGACACAAATAGCTTTGGTGTCGACACAAAGTGTCTAGGCATGGCTTTTCAAGTGGTTGGGTCGACACGAATGTTCTGAGGGGTCGACACAAATTCTGCACTTTACCTTCTAATATTCTGGGGTCGACACAAATGAATCTGGTGTCGACTCAACTTGTCTCTGGTGTCGACATTAAATCTCTGCAGGAAGCCTCAGTATTTTTGTGTCGACACAAATGTGTTTTGGGGTCGACACCAAAATTCTGCAGTTAGCTTCGGTAGTTTTGTGTTGACACAAATCTTCTTGGGGTCAACACCAAAATTCTACAGGCAGGTTTCGGGAGTTTTGGGTCGACACGATTTATCGTGGGGTCGACACTAAAAATCTGCAGGAGGTCTCAGTTGTTTTGTGTCGACACAATTTCCATTTGTGTCGACCCAAACTTTCGAAAATTAAAAGTGAGAATCACTTTTGTGTTGACATAAAATTGATTTGTGTCGACTCAAAATGAGTCCTGGGCACTTCGGCATTTTTGTATTGACACAAAACTAGTTTGTGTCGACACTAATTTTTTAGTACCTGAAGATAAACTTGAAAAAAAATTAGGGTGTCAAAGTATTTGATCAATTGGTGTTGACACACTTAATATGCTTCAAGTATATTTTGCCTTAAAAATGTAATGTTTGACTTAATTTTCAATTAAGATCAAAACAAAAATATTCTAATTTTAAGAATACTTATGTGTTTGAATCTTTTGAGATAAAAATCATTTTTTTTTGCTAAGGTGTCAACTTTGATTATTCAAAATGTTAACACTTTTATTTTGAAAATATAAAATATTATCCATTTAAATCCATTTATTCATAAAAAATAAATTATGAAAATAATCAAAATCAAATTAAAAAGCCCTTGGGCTAACACCTTTTGTCTCCGATCTGAGGTTTCCTTGGGGCTGCTCGTTCTCCTGCGCCTTAGTGCCATGGTTTTGAGGTCTAGCCTCATCTAACCTCCTGAGCTGCTGGGGTTTTGAGGTTTTCTTGTCTCTATCATGGCTGTCAGGCTTTGTGAGGAGTTTTGGGGTGATCACCTGTGGTATTTACACATGACTTGGTTATTATTGTGTACGATTGAGTATGTTATGCCAGTGTTGTTTTGCTCTTCAGTGGTTTTTGCCTTTCCATGCGGATTGTGCATGGAACATGTGTTATTTGCTAGTATCCTTCGCTCTTAAGCGGGGGTTGGGTCATTTTTTTTTTTTCGAGTGTTGGTTGTTATCCGGGGTTGACTTAGTTATAGGGAGCTTCTTTCCTATATGGTACCGATGTAATCACCTGGGGTATGCCCTTTGTAAACATGTATATATTTTTTTATGTTACAATTAATTACCAAAAAAAAAAAATACTCAACACTAACAGAAGAAAAAAGGTCAACACCAACAGAAAAAGTGTCGACACAACCCGCCAGGGTAGCCTAGCGGTTTAAGGTCGTCACTGCGACCAGTTGTAAACCCAGAGGTCTTGTGTTCGACTTCAGCTGGAAGCGCTCTAACTTAACCGATACCTGTGGTTCCGCCATTATAAAAAAAAAAAAATGTGTCAACACAAACAGCAAAGTGTCGACACAAACAGAAATAGGTGTCGACACAAAAAAATAGAAATTTCAAATTACTGAACAGGCGACTAGGCGATGGCGGAAAGCAAACCCTAGCGACGAAAAAAGCTTCTCAGCCTAAAATTAAACCATCCAAACACCTCTTTTGCAACCCATGGGCATACACAAACCCAAAAAAACAAAGATACATAGAAAAGAAAGGCTCAAACCCCTTTTCATCCAACCAAAATCAACAAAAAAAGATTTTTAACCAAAACCCAACTATTCAAAACATAAACCAACTTTTCATGTATTTTTAAATGGTAAAAACATATGTAATTGCACGTAGTACCCCTTTAAGACATATGAATCTAGGATCCTACCTCGTTGAGTCAAAAACGCGAAGCCTCGAACTCTGGAAAAAATAAATTTCGTCGAAACGAAATCTCATCCGGATAAAAGCGAAGCCCTCGGCAAGGATGCTAAGGATCCGCTACCCGATCACCAGAAATCGAGCCCAAACCCACAAGAAAACTAGAGAGCCGGCAGAAGTTTGATTTGAGAAAAAAAAAACTTAGCCTCCAAGTTTCCAAAATATCTTCACAAATATCTAAAGGCTAGATATTTATAGGCCACCAATATATATATATATATATATATATAAAACCTCTCACCACAACTCCCAACAGTCCCGGTATCAAACCCAACATGCATTTCTAAGCTCGAACATGTATAAAATGCACATAAACATTGTAACAACCAGACTCAAATTCTAACATTAGTGATGGATAGATAAGGAGAACCTAGGTCGCTACATGAGTAAGGAAAACCCTAAGTAACCCGAAAATCCTAAATTTGACCCGAAAGCTCTAAAAGAGACCAAATACTCATAGGCAAAGCCCTGACACTTAAAAAAGTCTCGGAATAGCTTAAATTAAGTAAATAACATAAAATATTAAATTAAAAATTAAAAATTCTCATAATTAAGGTGAAATGACAATTTTACCCTCAGTACAGTAAAAATTTCAAAAATTCAAAATTTGACACATAGACACCCAAAATTAGGTATTTATATACAATTAATTAATAAAATACAAAATAACAACACAATGACCAAATTACCCTTGCATGGCCGGCCACCTAGGAGAATGAGCCCAAAAAGCTGCTTTTTACCTTTTTAAGCTTAAAATGAGAAAAAAATGTATAAATTAAGCATAATTTTGACCAAATACTTTTTATACAAGTAATATATATAGTAATATATTAATGTAGGTAAACAAAAATAAATAAATAATTATTTAAAATCTCTACACAATAAATAAGTCTAAAAAGTCAATTCTAATCAAATTAGTTAAATTTAGCTTAAAAGCCTACACTTATTTATTTAATTGCTATCAAAATTATGATAAATCATGAAAAGACTAAATTAATTATAAATACATTAATATAATAAGTTTTAGTAGGTTTAAATACCAAAAAGGTACATAAAATTAATATTATGCATTTATATTCACAAAAATGTAACAAAATATAAATTAAAACCCAAATTAATTACCAGATCAGCTTTTTAGTCTCCCAAACACTGCAATGCCAAAATTACAACTGCCCAAGGTCTGAATTTGTAAGCCCAAGCCACTCCCACCTTCCATACAACCAATAAGAGTTTAAATAAATTCAAATTTTAATTTCATGTAAAAATTATCCTCCATTTTTAATTTTCTATAAAAACAAAGCTCAAACCCCCTCATTCTCTTGAGGCATTCGGCTGAGAGGTGAGAGAGAGAGAGCTACCCACAAAATTTTTTTAAGTGTCTGCAAAGAAGAAGAAGAGAAAAAGAAAGGAGGAGAGAAGAAGGAAAGGTCCAAGGGGTAGCGACTCTGACGTGGGAGCAATTCGAAAGTCTATTTTTGAAGAAATATTTCCCAACCCCTTTCCGTCAAGGGCAGATCCAAGAATTTTTGGAGCTTAAGCAAGGGACAATGACGGTGACGCAGTATGTAAACCGTTTCGAGGAATTAAGCTGCTTTGCCACCACCATCGTACCGGACAAAGAATCTAAGGCATGAAAGATCGAATGGGGTTTGGAACTGTTTATTCAAGCAAAGGTGATCTACCTACAACTTTCCACCTACACCCAGGTAGTGCGCGCGGCTTTGTTAGCCGAGGCAGAGCAAGCTGATTCTAGGAAGGCATGGAACCAGAAGAAAAGAAGTACCAGTTTCGGAGGACTAGTGAGGAGCAACCAGATATATATCCCTAAAAATCCGTACCACCGAGAGTATCCCCAAAGACGACCAAGGGACCCTCTTGCGACATCCACTATATGCTTTGAGTGCAACCGACCAGGGCATAAGAGGTATGAGTGCCCGCGCCTCGCATAGAAGAATCTGAGCAATCAACCCCAGCAGTGGAGGCAACCTCAAACTCAGTAGCCTAGGTTCCCACAACAGAACCAAGTCACCAGGCCCGTTATTCAGCTGCAAAATGGAAGAGGAAGACCACTGCTCAATAAGAATTAGAGACCCCAAGGAGGCTTGGGCAATGGACAGAAGACTGGAAATCTCAAGAACAACAATGGGAATCGACCAATGGGAGGCCGCCTCTTTGCGCTACAAGAAGAGGAATTAGAGAACACCCAAGTCATATAAGGTATGTTCGTATTATTCAACACCTTGGTGAAAGTACTGTTTGATTCTGGAGCATCCCATTCTTTTATATCTCTAGACTGTATGAAATCCCTGCTCTTAGAACCCGAGGCATTAGAACAAACCCTAAGCGTCGTCACACCCTTAGGAAATCAATCTCTAGTAGACTCTGTCTATAAAGCCTGCACGTTACGAGTAACTAATACCCTTATGACTTGTGATCTACGAGTCATGAACTACGATGTAATCCTTGGAATGGACTGGTAATTGGGACACCATGCTATCATCGACTGTCGACAAAGGAAGATATAGGCGCAAGCGAAAGACGGCACCACTGTGCGAATCTAAGGAGAACAACGCGAGATTCTGACCCCGAGTAGTGCAAAGGACTGCAAATTGAGTAATTTCGTAGGGAGATTAACGTGTCTACTTGCTAGTACGAACATCTCGTCAACCCCCGAGTTACCCCGAGTAGTGTGCGAGTACAAAGACGTATTCCCGGAAGACCTCCCTAGATTACCCCTACACCGTGAGATCGAGTTCACAATAGAACTTCATCCTGGAACCGCACCGATTTCGATCGTAGCCCACCGCATGGCACCTGTCGAACTGAAAGAATTGAAGAACCAGCTTCAGGACCTGCTCAGTAAGGGTTTTATTCGCCCTAGTACGCCACCATGGGGAACGCCAACATTGTTCGCTAAGAAAAGGATGGAACCTTATGCCTCTGTATCGACTACCGTCTGCTGAACAAGGTAACAATCAAGAATCGATATCCCTTGCCTCGTATCGATGACCTCTTCGACTAGTTGCGAGGATCAGCTTGTTTCTCAAAGATCGACCTTTTCTCCGGATACCACTAGTTTTGGGTCAGGGAGGAGGATATACCGAAGACAACCTTTAGAACCCGATACGGACACTATGAGTTCGTTGTCATGCCCTTTGGTTTAACCAATGCCCCAGGAGTTTTCATGAGTTTGATAAATAAACTCTTTTAGCCCTACCTCGACCAGTTTGTAGTAGTCTTCATAGAAAACATCCTTGTATACTCTCGATCTGAAGAAGAGCATGAACAACATCTGAGAATTGTCTCGCAGAAGTTAAGAGAGTAACAACTCTTTGCTAAGGCAAGTAAGTGTGAGTTCTGGTTGAACAAAGTGAAATTTCTAGAACACGTAGTGTCTAAGGAAGGAATAGCTGTGGACCTCGCCAAGGTAGAAGCTGTTTTGGAATGGAAGCCACCTCGAAATGTTTTTAAAGTTCGTAGTTTTCTTGGACTAACAAGATATTACCAGAGATTTATCCAGGATTTCCCAAAATTGGCACACCCAATGACCAAATTAACGCAGAAAGGGGTGAATTTTGAGTGGAATGATAAGTGCGAAGTAGCATTCCAAGAGCTCAAGAAGAGATTGATCAGTGCCCCGATCCTGTTCATACTCGAACAAGAGGTTGGGTAACGATGTATTGTGATGCATCGAAGGATGGTCTAGGATGCGTACTAATACAGAATGGTAAGGTGGTAGCTTACGGGTCAAGACAATTGAAACCAAATGAACAGAATTACCCCACCCACAACCTGGAACTTGCAACAGTGGTGTTCGCGCTAAAGTTATGGAGGCATTATCTCTATGGAGAACGATTCAAGCTTTTTACTGATCACAAAAGTCTGAAATACCTATTAACCCAAAAGGATCTTAATATGAGACAACGTCGTTGGATGGAGTATTTAGAGGACTACCAGTTTACATTAGCCTATCACCCAGGCAAGGCTAACGTGGTGACCGACACTGTTAGCCAGAAAACAAGGAGCATGATGGCTAGTATGGCCTTAAGAGAATGGAAGATGATGGGAACTCTCAACGAATTCCGATTTCAACCAATAGAATCAGAGAATGGAGGTTGTTTTTGTTTAACAGTGGTGACAACGAATCTCCTTCAACGAGTCGTGGAAGCCCAAAAGTACGATCAGGAATCCGAATTTATTCGAAGGCACTTGATTGCGGAGGAATCACAGCCAGGATGGATAGTCAACAAGCATGGACAGTTGACCTACTAAGGATGACTTTTCGTACCGAATGTTGAGAATCTGAGAAGAGATATCCTGAGGGAGTATCACCAGTCACTTTTTGCGGTCCACCGCAGAGAAACAACGATGTGTCATGATTTGAAGAGGCAGTATTGGTGGAATGGCATGAAGAAGGATGTAACAAGTTTTGTGACCAAATGCCTTACCAGTCAACAAGTGAAAGTCGAGCACCAAAGACCAAGAAGAACCCTCCAGACCCTGGAGATACCTCATTGGAAATGGGACCACATCACCATGGATTTTGTCTCTAGACTACTGAGATCGCCAGCAGGACACGACTCCATTTGGGTAATCGTAGATCGCCTCACCAAATCAGCACACTTCCTACCAGTTCGAACTTCTGAAAAACTGGAGACCCTAAGTCAGAAGTACATTCGAGAAATCGTACGTCTTCATGGAATTCTATCGTCCGTCGTATCATATCGAGATCCACGTTTCACCTCACGATTCTGGCATAGTTTGCAAACCACCTTAGGAACGGAGCTTTGCTTCAGTACTGCCTTTCACCTGCAGACTGATGGGCAATCTGAACGTACAATTCAGACACTGGAAGATATGCTTCGAGCCTGCGTCATGGACTTCAAGGGACACTGGGAAAAACACTTACCGTTGATCAAGTTTGCTTACAACATCTATCAATCCAGCATTGGCATGCCGCCATATGAAACCCTCTACGGAAGGCCGTGCCGTTCACCGATTTGTTGGACTGAAGCAAGAGAAAATGCACTTCTTAGACGAGACTTAGTACAAGAGACCACTGAGAAGATTTGACTCATTTAGCAACGAATAGCCACCGCACACAGCCGAAAAAAGAGCTATGCAGATCAATGATGAAGGCCGCTACGATTTGAAGTAGGAGATCATGTATTCCTGAAAATTCAACCACGAAGAGGGGTGATACGTTTCGGCCAAAAAGGGAAGCTAACTCCAAGATATATATTAGACCGTTCAAGATTTTAGCTAAGATTAGGGAAGTAGCATATCGTCTGGCTTTACTGCCCCAACTCGCCAACGTTCATAACGTTTTCTATGTATCGATGCTGAGGAAGTATTAACCTAACCCTACCCACATTCTGGATTGGAAGGAACTCCATGTTGATGAAGATATCACATTCGAAGAGCAACTGGCAAGGATTATCGATCAGCGAGACAAGATTCTTCGAGGCAAGACTATTCCGCTCGTTTGAGTTCTTTGGAGGCACAACGGGATTGAAGAATCAACATGGGAGTGGGAAGAAGTTATGAGAGCAAGTCATCCTCAATTGTTTGCAGACTGAGGTACGATATGAAATTTCGAGAACGAAATTTGTTTTAGGGAGGTAAATTGTAACAACCCAGCTCAAATCCTAGTAATAGCGACGGATAGATAAGGAGAACCTAGGTCGCTGCATTAATAAGGGAAACCCTAAGTAACCCAAAAATCTTAAATTTGACTCAAAAGCCCTAAAAGAGACCAAATACTCAAAGGCAAAACTCTAACACTTAGAAAAATCTCAGAACAGCTTAAATTAAGTAAATAACATAAAATATTAAATTAAAAATTAAAAATTTTCATAATTAAGGTGAAATTATAATTTTACCTCTAGTATAGCAAAAATTTCTAAAAATCTAAAATTTGACACATAAACATCCAAAATCATGTATTTATATATAGTTAATTAATAAAATACAAAATAACAACAAAATAACCAAATTACCCTTGTATGGCCTGCCACCTAGGAGAATGTGCCCAAAAGCTACTTTTTGTCTTTTTAAGCTTAAAAATGAGAAAAAAATGCATAAATTAAGCATAATTTTGACCCAATACTTTTTATACAAGTAATATATATAGTAATATAATAATGTAGTTCAACAAAAGTAAACAAATAATTATTTAAAATCTCTATACAATAAATAAGTCCAAAAAGCCAATTCTAGTCAAACTAACTTAATTTAGCTTAAAAGGCTACACTTATTTATTTAATTGCTATCAAAATTATGATAAATCATGAAAAATCTAAATTAATTATAAATACACTAATATAATCGATTTTAGTAGGTTTAGATACCAAAAAAGTACATAAAATTAATATTTTATGCATTTATATTTACAAAATGTACCAATATACAAATTAAAACCCAAATTAATTACCAAATCATCTTTTTAGTCTCCCAAACACTGCAATGCAGAAATTACACCTGCCCAAGGTCTGAATTTGTAAGCCTCAAGCCACTCCCACCTCCTATGCAACCAATAAGAATTTAAATAAATTTTAATTTTAATTTCATGTAATAATTATCCTCAATTTTAAATTTTTCTATAAATACAAAGCTCAAACCCCCCATTCTCTTGAGGCAATCGGCTGAGAGGTGAGAGAGAGAGCTACCAACAAAATTTTTTTAAGTGTTTGCAAAGAAGAAGGAGAGAAAAAGAAAGAAGGATGAGAGAAGAAGAAAAGGTCTAAGGGGAAGGCATTGAAGCTAAGTCCACTTCTTTTTCCATCTTTGTAGCATAAAAAGAGATAAGCAATTCCCTTAAACCTTCTAATATTCTCTCCTAAGATACCCTTCAATCCATCTCTATAACAAACCCTAAGAAAAAGAAATGAAGAATAACTAAAAAAAAAGCGTTGTAGATGCAAATGATAGATTGCTAAGGTAAGATTGTACTTTGCATGTGCTTATATGTGTATGCTTTTGAGTTTTATGGCTTGTGTGTATTCTGAAGTTTTGATTTATGTGAGTTTAGGACATGCATGCAAAGAAAACATGTCAAAAATGTACACAACATAAGTTAAGCAACCAAAACCCTAAGTAACCTGATTTTCTAGACTTACTTTTTGCCACAAACTTTAAAATATCATAACTAATTGAAGAAAAATGATCTTAAAGTGATTTTTGTGTACACACCTAGATTGGTTTTCCTAAACAATTGGTTTGAAGTGATTTCGTTGGGTAGAACTCCAGATATCTCATTTTTTCCAAAGAGTATTAGATCTTGACCACTCTGCGTTGCAGACCTAAAAGTCCTATGTTAGAGTGAGAACCGAGCTTAAGTCAAAACATAAAACATGTATAGAACATATTTATCCTTCTGTCCACCAAAAATGAGGTAACAATATGAAGTATTGATAGGTTAAAATCCTTCCCAAAGTCACTATTAACTACACACAAGAAGCATGTTGCACACCATGAAAATTCAAATATTGCATCTTGAATTATCGAAGTCCCTTCGTATCTTTCAAATTGGGTTGGGTAACATGAAAATCGTTATACAGTGGTTGTGGGTCTAGAGCGTCCCTGGTTGTCATATTTGGAAATAAAATTGGAGGATTTTATTAAAAAGGGGAGAATTGGGCACCATGAGTTCGTCGCTAGTTTTAATTAGACTTTGGGTTAACACATAATGAGTATCCTTGTTCTTAAGGTGGAACTGGTCGACCTGAAATAAGGATGGGTAAAATTGGATAAAGGTTAGTCCCCACGCCGTTGCCATTGAGTAAAATAGCTGTAGCATAAAGCTCGGCAATGCATTCACTATTCTCAACGAGGCGAGGATAGGTTCGATGATCAAGAGCCATCAAGTCTATTCTGTAATTTATGGCATGGAATTCATGATATTGCCCTGGAAGCACTTGGGTGGGAAAATTGCATTGCATTCATCTGCATCACGCACTCACACTACTATTCTTATATGTGCTCATCTTGTTGAAAATGATAAATTGTCTATCTCTTGCCCTTAAGATTTATATTGGGTATTATACGATATGTATTGTAAGATATTTTGTTGTGAGTTTGTTAGATGGTTTAGTGAATTTGTGTCACGACCTATTTTTATATATGGCGTCCATTACCGGCTAGTGAGTCAAACCCACCAAATGCTACTTTCTTTCTTTATTTTTTCGTTCCTTATTATGATATTTTGTCGAATGAATTTTTTTTTTCTTTCTTTTGAGTAAACTCATTTGAAGTCATCTCAACTTTGAAATAGAGGTAAATTATTCATTAAAAAGAAATCATAAACAGCCCTAGAAATTCATTTCAAAACCCCCAGAGCTTTTAACGGTGCATTCAACTTTCAAACATTGAATTTAGATATATGAAATTAAAATGCAATATAGCAAATGAAATAAACTTTTAACTTTCTTTCTCGATTACCACTTTCTTCATTCCATCATACGTTACCTGAAATGTTTCAACGTTTATTAGCACAGCTAGTGTGAATTCAATGATATCTAAACTAATAACTATTTCACAATGTCAGAATGATATATTTCAACATCTACTTTCCAGGTATCACAATCATTTTCAGTTTTAAGGCGTCAACTGTAACCGTAACATTTCTCGATTTTAAGGTGTCAACCGTAACCATAATCAGTTTTAAGGCGTCAACTGTAACCATAATAAGTTTTAAGGCTTCAACTGTAACCATGATTATTCTCGGTTTTAAGGCGTCAACCGTAACCATAATCAGTTTTAAGGCGTCAACTGTAACCATCACTTTTCTCGATTTTAAGGCGTCAAATGTAACCATAATTAGTTTTAATCAGTTTTAATATATCAAGCATTCATGTGAAATAAAAATTAATTCAGATATCAGAGACTCACCTGGTCTAGCAGAATTTATTTAATCGCAATAGTCTCGGGATTCCAAATCTAATAAACATGTTAAAACAATAATTAGATAGCATTCTATGTTCCAATTTAATTATTCTATTTTATAAACTCTGTATTTATTTTTACTAGGCTTCTACTAATCACTAGTATATTTATTATTTAAGATGTTTTATCGAGAGCCTATTTTTATAAGATATACTCAAAATACTTAATTAGGTTAATTTACTTAACTTTTAAAATTTCAAATACTCAAGTTTTAAGATTTGATTTTATAAAATTAGTTAAATTCATAACACGTAGAAATGTTACTTTTAATAAGAACTTTCATAAAATATTTTATTTTAAACATTTTTTTGGCTAATCATTTAATTAAATCTTCATTAGTTAGCAAAATATAAAATTTTGTTATTACAATTTCTTTGTTAAAATATTTAAGCCTTATATATTTTTTTTATAAACCTAATTGATCTCATATAAATTTATGTATTTATTTATTTTGTAGTTTGAATCCATCTAACAAAAATTTAACTATCATTTTTATTTTATTAAAATCCTAAATTATTAAATTCATGTTAAAAAAAACACTTATTTTCATGTTATTTAAAATATTTAACCTTATATCATTAAAATTTGACTTGTATAAAAAACTAAATATATAATTTTTTTTTGTTTTATTCTATATATATATATTTTTAAACTAAAAACAAAACAAACAATAAAATAAACTACACAATCCAAACATGGCCCATGTAAACACTTGAATCACTAACAGTTGAATATGTTAAAACACAGAATAGTGGAATCAAACCAATAACAGTGGACGCGTGCATGGTTTGGTGGTAAAACGGCTCAGTCTTGGAATTCTTTTGGCCAAACTTTGGATTTGCCGTACGATCAATCTAGACATCGGTTTTGATGGCCGTTTACGGCTACGCGTAGGTGGCCATGAGGCGAGTCTAACCATACCTACGGTTATTGAAACGAAGATCCCAGGTGACGGCTGTGGTTTGCCAAAGTTAGGCCAAAAACTAATTTTTTTATACATAAAATTATAAAATGAAACTTCTAGGTTTGGGTCCGTCAGAACGGTTTTTTGACAATCGACACCATTCATTGGCGGCGTTAGGTTGTCAAAAGTCTAGACCCAAGGGTATCGAGTGGCAGTGACAGAGGGTGGTAACAGAACTGTGCAAGACAAAAACATAAAATTTTTGCGTATAAAAATGTGTGGAAAGTAACGAGTCGTATGGGGGGTTTTCGAGGGTGCCGAAGGCACCGGTAGTGCTTGCTGGTGGTCTCTGATGGCGCTAATGGTAGTGATCAGTCCAGAACTTGTCAAAGAAAAAAAACATGATAACTGAGAGCATCGGGTGAGAGAGGATGAGGGAGAAACTCACCGCGAGGAAGAGAGAGAGAGAAAGGTGGTGGCCAGTGGTCGGCATCGGCGGCGATGGTGGTGATCGGCAGTTGCAGCGCTGGTGATAGTTGGCAGTGGCGTCGTCGGCGATGAGGGGCGGTGGCGTCGGGGCTACAGCTCCTCTGTTTTTTTTCCTCTCAATTCTCTCTCTCTCTGCTAACTCTCTTCTTTTTCTCTTTCACATACATATATATACAGAAGGAAGGACGCAAAATTAACTCACCGGTTACCAAAATAATTCCTCTTTAATTTTCTTAATAATTTGTATTATTACATAATTAATTTTTCTTTAATTTCCCTAATAACTTGTATTATTCTTAAAATTATTATATATATTTATATATAGATATATATTCATGTATGTATATATATATATATATATATATATATATATTTTATAATTATTATCTTTAAAAGGGTATTATAAAGCATAGCGTGAATACCCAAAAATTTACTAGGCAATTCTTATATATTTATTTCTTTATTTATTTATATATATATGTTTATTTGTTTAATTATTTTTATTTTTATTTTCTTCTTCTTTTTTTAGTCCTTTCCTCACTCCATTGAGAGACATCCTAAACCCATGTATATATGGAGCTGTGTAATGGCCATAAAAAGTACCAGTTACATGATTTTTATTATAATTAAATGATTATTATTATTAAAACCCCCAGTTACATAGTTTTTATTATAATTAAATGATTGTTATTATTATCATCTATATATTTGTTATTATTAAATATCATTATTTTTCGTAACCGACAATTCATTGAGCACTTACTATTATAATTAGTAATTATTATAATTATTTATTTATTTTATCTATTTAATCACATATGTTTTTTTTTCGAGATATTACAATTTGCTTCTGGGCTCCGACTCATGGCATTCATGCTGCAGGTGAAGAAAAAGACCCCTTTGAGGAAGGCGTGTTCGTCGAGGAAAAAGACTACGAAGAAAGGGGAGAGTGGTAGGAGCAGGTCATCTCCCACGACCAGCTTGAAAACGTAGGACGTTTACTTTTGGGGTCTTTTGTTCAGTTTTCCATGAGCATATTGTATAACGTTTGTTGAAATTTTCTAGATGACTGTAATTATTAAGTATTTGGATTAACTTTGAACAGTTAATGATGTAGTAGTTATCTTATATATTTATGAATGTTCGAAAATGTTCGGCTAGAATATGTTCCCTTTTTTATAGTTATATATATCCCGACATGCCTGGGGAACGGGGTGTCACAAACATGCTATTGTGAAAACAATAAACAACACGTCGAAATGTTGCAAAAATTAAAACGGATCAGGGTCTCATAGAAACTATACCTCTGGATGTGATATGGGGTCTGTGGTTATGTAATGAAAGGAATGAAAATGAGATTATTAACTTAAGTTGAGAAAATGAGATTGTTAACTTAAGTTGAGAACTTGATACTTTATTTTGATTAAACTTTGACTCGATTTTTCAAAATAATATAGACATGTTGATTAAAAGTTTTAAAAAAATATATTGGGTTAAACTTGAGTCTGTCATCTTTAAATCTAAAATATAGAGTGTAATTAATATGTGACTGGAAAGATACAAATTGAGAAGAAGAATATGGAATTGACGAACTGGATGGATATCTAATAATAGTGTTAATAGATAATATGGAATATGGAATTTGAAATAGAATAATGTAACAATTGTGAAATTGGAATGGGAGTAGGACTCCCGGTTATTAATAAATAATAATATGATAATGACATATGATTGGGAATTGGATTGGGGAGATGGACACCCGGTTAGTAATTAATATTGATATGGTTAATTAAATATTGAACTGAGGATGGTTGATGTGGATGTGATTAAGTTGGGCTTGACTAGCTCCGTGGTGAAAGATCGAAAATTTCCGCAAGCTAGGTACCGTGTTCCCTCAGGTAAGCTCCCGCAAAACAGATGTGACTGTGTCGTGGTGAGTTATAGAGCTATCTATTTCCCATTGACTTTGCGTAGCCTATTGAGGGAATAGAGAGTGGTTTCTATAAGTTGCACCCGACATCGGTTCAGTATTTGGTTTATTAATATGAAAGTGAAGTGTGGTTAAAGAATTGAAGAATGGGAAATAAAATTAATGATTTTATAATGGATAAGAAAATTAATGTTGGTTTGGTAATAAATTTATAAAATGAAATGGGAATGGATAAAAATGATGAAATAATGAAGTTAGAAGAAGAAAGTTAAAGACTCAAGGAAGAACATGCATGAGTTAATAATAATGGCATCGAAGAGAATAAGAATGTGGTAATGAAAACTAAGATAAGATGAAAAGAAATTAAAGATAAAATGATTAAGAAATTGTAAATGAAATATGAGAATGAGGAATTCAAAAGAATGACAGTTTTGAAAGGGATATGTCAAGTCAAAAGAATGACAGTTTTCTTAAGTAATAGTATGTATATTGAGGATTGGTTTGAGGTGATGAAACCACCGTGGTGGGAAAATTAATAGTTATATAATTGTTAAATTGTGATTTTGAGTTGAGATTCCAAGCTGAGCCGGAGTATACTTGATTGCTTGGGTTTAATAGGTGTTTCAGGAATTTGGGATAATCTAAAAAACAAAGGACACTCTGCCAAAATTTTTAAGATTTATACTTAGATCGAGAAATTAAGTTCTCTTAAAAATAAGTAAAAGAATAAGTAACACTATCATAAGTTTGTGAATTGGTGATCTATGTTATGGAATTGGAAGAAGGATAAAGATATTAAGATTGTTTAGTGTGGTTGGGGTCAAATGACCAAGCTCAGGAAGATAACACGTTTGAGAATAAACCAAGTTCAGAAAATGGGATTATATAAAAAAATTCCCATCACTTAATGAATTTAGGTTGTCTCGTGGGGTTCACGTGCCTCGGGTCGAGACCGTGATAGAATAGTATCAGAGCTCTAGGTTCGAATACCTATGAGCTGTAAGTGAAGATAATTTTTGTGTGTGTTATGTTTAATGATTATAGTCACTACTACGCGGCATGAATTGTATGCTTGCATGGGTTTGCGAATGAATTGTTTTGCGCGTGCAATGTGTTTATGTGTGCATAAAGACTGAATCTTGGGAGTGATGTGACTTGCCTTCGGGCGTCTAGTTAACTATTCTGGGGTTTAAAATAGGAAAGCGTTTGGTCGACGTTCTTTCTATGAGAAATCTAGATTAGTTACCCGGGATGACTTGTCATTCTTACGGTTCTCCTTGGAATATGAATGATGTGATGTGTTGTGTTTGATTGTGATTAAAATGTTTGTATGGTTCTTGAATATTAAAGGAGAGAGAGCGCAAATGTCTTTAGGAGGTAAAAGCTTAGATTGAATTATATGAGGTCTATGGTCTTACTTGGAAGTTATGTTCTTAAGACTAGAATAAGGCTGTGGTTGATGTCGTGTTATGAGTCGTGGAGGTATGACCCTGTGTTTGATGACTGTTTAAGCTTGTGAGTTGAGAGTTGGTTGTTTTTGGATATAATGGAATTAGTTACAATGTTAATTACTATCGAGGATGGTCAATTGTCGGTAACATGTTAATAGTATGATGATTTTGCCTTTATAGTAGGATGGTGTGGATACCAGTTAAGTCCCCTAGTTCAGAATGTCTGGTGCAATAGAACCTTATCTTAAGAAGAATTGTACCCTTTGCAACCTCATGGTTAGACATAGTAGTCTCTTGAAAGGAAAATGAATTAGTGAGGACAATGATGCCTTCAGTTAAAAACTTTGGTGAACGCCGATGTAGAGCCTTATGTTTGAAATAAAAATTGGATTGGGTTTGTCATAACTATGATTCTTGAGCAATGTGAATATTTGTGCAACTTATTGGATTAACATGGAATATGAAGGCATGGCTTCTCTTTTCAAGAATAAGTATTCCATTTGTGATTTCTATAAGACCAAGGAATTTGGATTGGGGTGAAGTAATCTTTACATAGATAAGACCCATAACAGGGAATGGTTCATTCTACCTCTGCCAGAGGAGAAATTGTTTGCTCATCTAGAGAGTTGGCAGAACCTGGAACTATACTCGAAATTTAAATGGTTATGTTTTGGGATGTTGTCAGTTTTTTTGGGTAATTAATTTGTATATAAAAGAAAAAGAAAATATACGATTACACGAATACAAGGGGCATACCCCAGGCCTTACAAACCATTAGTCGATAACCAAAACACTGAAGGACAACATATTTTGGGTAATTGCTAAAGAACAACATACCGCATGCCAAAAGATCATTTTTTCTTTTTCTTACTACTAGACAACCTAGATTGCTTACTCCCTGGCTTCTGTTTAGAGGGAGAGGAAGGATCTTCATGTTCACCATCAATCAGGGTACATAAATTCAAAGCAGACACTGTGTCCCCATCATCCTTTCCTTGCGGCTCTTGAGAAACAACCCCATCAGTTACAATATGCTCCCCTACTTCCATGTTGGTGTTAGTTTGCACCACTTGATCTCCAGTTACCACAACTTGATCTTCATTACATCCACGAGTCTCGGGCCTAGCTGGCATTGGAGAGCCCTTCGCCTGACCCAAAGATGGAGAAGGTCGATCAGCAGGGACTATAACCGGAACCTCAGTTGCCTTCCCCCTACCCACTCGAGTCCACTCTACATGGCTCTCCACCGGATTATCCTTACAATTACTAAACTCGTGGTCGAAAGCTTTACAATGAGAGGAAAGCGACGGCAGCCCTTGGTACTCAACTCGAACTTCCACAATATCAACGTCATACTTAACAAAAACCAAATGTGGCAAAGACTTAGCGGCATCTATCTCAATACAGACCCTCTCATATGAAATACGTTGCTTTGTGTCTGTAGCCTTATCTAGATACAAAGGAATACCTAACGCACTTGCAATGCGACTCAAACATTGAGAGTTCTAGAATTCAAGGGGTATCTCATGTAACTTCACCCAAATTGGAATTTTAGAGAGAGCCTCTTTAGCAAGCTTGAGCCTCTTTTTCCATCGATGCAAAACCAAGAGCTTACCTGAGAAATGCGAAGGCCCCATGCCTAAAATCTTCTCCATTGCTTCTATACTACAGAATTTAAAAATGTAAAAACCTTTGTCAGTACCATAAACATCAACCAAACTCTCTTGCCCCCACAACACCCTAGCCGTAGCTCTAACCAAACCAAAAGCAAAGTCTGTATCCAAGAAATAGCCCACTAGGCAGGGTTCCCAAGACTTATCGTCAACTAAATCACCTGCAATCTCAATAACCTCAAGGTGGTTTGGGTCCTTTGGTTCTACAAATTCAAGCTTAGAGCTGGAAAAACTGTGGTTTATAAGCAAGGAGGCCCAAGATTTCGGTTGGGGCAAAGTATCAAACACCTTGCCTACTGTTTCAGACGTATCACAGCCCATCGTCATGTTCGAGCTGGATTGAGTAGCCATAGGAGCCCAAGACCTTGCATTCCCAGTCTCGGGCGTAACCCCCTGAGGGGCTCTTATCTGGTCACGGCGACCAAGCCGACCGTCGCCCCTAAATGTGGGCCACCCACCTCCCCTGCCTCTAGAAAGAGCAGATATAAGGTGAGAGGCCCTAGAGTGAAAATCCCCTTTAGAAACCTCCCTAACATTTCTCTCAGCTCCCCCGGTAGTATGGGAGATACCCTAAGTCACTGCTGAAGTCATAGCCGTAGCTGTGTGATCTCCATTAGAACTTCCCAAGTTAGCTTTGATGTCTGCAATACGTCTGCTACTAAGAGGGCTAAGACCGTTCTCAGCACGCTTAAGCGCCTCCTCCGCAACCCTTGCAAAGTGACCAAGTTGCTCGACCTGAACTGGACTATCGTTGAGCAGAGCATCTTCTGCAGCCAAAACGGGATACGGTTCCACTGTTACCGTGTTGCGCCCCTGCGGAGATACACCCCCTGCGACCGTTGCTTCCTGAATCATCAACATCGTACCTCCCACATCGCTAGGCAGAACGCGATTCACATTCGGGGAAGAGACCGACACACAGCCCATGAGAGAAACGTACTTGCCGCTTGAATCGATGGCGTTCGATCACTACGAAAAGGGGAACGAGATTTAGGGCGCTGGTTATCTTGTATAGGGAGAGACTCCCCTGAGCTCCAATTAACCATCGCATCACAAAGCAATGAGATCTAGGGCATAAAATCGCATCTAGATTGGACCAGCAAAAACACACACATAACGCTCTTAGCTGCTTCAGCACTATGATATTGTCATTCGTCATGATGGTACTATTAGAAATGTATGTAGCAATTCAAATTCAACTATTTAAGTTGAGTATGGAGCTAAGCTAAAAGTTAAAAATTTCTTCGTTGATGATGAGCCAGTTGGTGTGTTGATTGCGACTACCCTACCAAATGCGGCATGTAAAGACAAGTTTTGATTTTCTTTAAGTGGTGATTTGAGATGATGAAGGGAATACTATTTTGCACAGTGGATTTTAAGAATAATCTACTAACTGTCAAGTAATGTTAAATTTCAATGGTTGTGATTTTAAAAAGAAAGTATAGATGAGAAAATGTTGGGGTAATGGTTGTTGAGTTCTTGGTTGAGTATAATAGGTAGCAAAGGTGTGTGAAAGTTTGGGATTTGAGACTAACCTTCGTGGTCATGTAGAACGCGTTAGGTGGATTTAACTTCGTGAGCTTGAATGAGCGTGAAGATCATCAGAAAGACGAATCTTGATCGGTCAAGTTCTGGTGATGAGGGTTAATAATGTGAGGTACGGTAAAAATATAATGATATTGACGGAATGGGGAATTATAGAAGATCAACAGAAAGATTTGATTTCCATAACTATTGTTGAATTTCAGGAACAAAATTCCCCAAAGGGAAAAGTTGTAGTGACCTGGTACATTTTTATTTAATTGATTAATTATTTTAACACAATTAAAATTTTGGGGGATAATTTGTGATTTAATTTTTTTGTGGGTTTTGAAAATTTAATAATATAAATTAGAATTAAATAAAATCAAATTGAGGATAAATTAGAAAGTTGATGGTATAAAAGATGATAAAATAGATAAATTGAATTAAGTTTAAGAGAGTTATAGAGAATTCTAGCAAAAAAAAAACTGATATGAAAGGAAAATGCCTCTCAGCCGAAGCTGAGAAGCTTCGGGAAAAACACAAAAAGTGAGAGAACAGAGTGCGCGAGAGAGAATGAGAGTCCTAGAATTTTCTTGCAAGCCTCGGCTATTTTTCCCCCAGAAATTAGCGTGCCTCTTCTCTTTTTTTTTTTTTTATATTTTTTATCTCTCGATGTAGTTTTCTCTGTCTCGTTGTCTTCTTTGTTTCTCTGTCCGGCAGCCAAGGGAGGGAACTTAAGTGAAGCGAAGGGAGGCTGGTGTACCATACCATCACCACCCAGACAGCCAACCCATGTCGCGGCTAATTCGTGCCACCAGCCACCGCGGCCACCGACCTCTAACCTCCTCGTCACAACGCCGATGCTACCCCTGCTAGCCGGTGACGTCAGTCCCGGTTGTGGAGACCCAAAGAAAGCTCCCAAAATCTGAGTTCTTACAAGAATTTATTGGTCTCTCAAGCCGACTCATGCGACTTCAACCTGGGTACAAACTACATGCAACTTTTTTTTGGGTAATTAATTGTAACATAAAAAAGAAAAAATACAAATTTTTAAGGGGCATACCCTAGGTAATTACATGAGTAACCAGTAGGAAAAAACCTCCTACAACAAAGAGAATCCAACCCCCCGCCGAAACGACGGGGGAACCAAACTAAAAGACCATATTCCACACACAACCCGCATGAATAGAAAATACCAACATATACAACACTCTTGCACACCCTAAGAAAAGCAACCCCTGCATGACAGTGAGGGAAACTTCCTAAAAAAGCAAAACCATGCAAAACCCGCATGGATAAGAAAGCACCAGCATACAAACAAAGGATAGGACCAATAAACATGCCAAAAAAAAATAATAATAAAAAAGTGGTGTCCCAGCTCCGTTGGCCAGGACTAGCCTTTGCCCCACTTATCCCTAGGGTTTGAACCCTGGGGTCTCCCCTTCCCCAAATTAACTACAAAAAAAAAAAACATGCCAAAAAACTAAAAACCTCCTAATCCCTACTGAAGAGTGGCTCCCGCAAAGAGTAAAAGGTGCCAAAATTCAGACAAGAACAAGAGAAAAAAAGAGATCCAACACGTAGAACTGGTCATCTAAACCCAAAAAACATGGCAAACCTACTGGAAAATTCCTTAGACGCCCTGTCACCAATACTCAATATCGCCAAGAAAGCACCAACACACCACAAGCTCGAGAATCAAAGAAAGCCGATTCTCTACACAGTAGAACCAAAGCTCGAAAAACCGTCGAGCCCAACGTTGCACCCTAGCAAGTGAGGAATCCAGCACCTCCCAAACAATATAAAAATTGGATGACAAAACCCGTTAAGGATCATAGAACAACTACATGCAACTTAGAAACTGAGTTTAAGCTGGTCGAAGCCTAGGGTTTCCAATTTGGGGCTTTTGGCATTTCTAACTCCATGAGGTAGGATTCTGACTCCATGAGGTAGGATTCTGACTAATCTCAGTGGTTTTGCATTGAATTGTGTTGATTTTGAGTGTTAATCTAAGAAATCTTAAACTTTTGAGTGACTAAAGTTAAATCCTGATAACTTTAAGGGCTAATCAATTTGGATTCATCGTGATTGGAAGACATTTTGGGGTAGGAGTATGAATGCGAACACCAGGGTTTGGTAACTTTATAAGTTATAAATTAGAAAATCAAGAAAAGTTTAAAATAAATAAATACATAAATGTGAAGTTAACCACTAGATTTGATAGTCTAGTTGACTTTGTATATTGGACTTGGTCATAAGAGAATTCGGCAAGACATTGAAATGGCATTAACTTGATGAAGTATGTGACCCAAATAACTTGGTAATGTGTGGGTTAATGATAAAATTCATGATTAATGGCAAGCTTAGAGCTTATTGAGTTAAAATTCTAAGAGAGTAAACGAAACTTGGAATCGATAACTTAAACCTGATGACTTAAACATTTGAAAGTTTAAGTTCAAATTGTTAGCTTAAACTTAAATTGTAAGAGTTTTGGTTGAATCCCAAATTGAAGTCGTAAGTTGATGAGTTGAGTAAAAACAAGTTGATGTTGGGAAATTTTCATATAATGGTACAATAGAGATCCTAGGAAAATTAATTAAACTAAGTGTCAGGTTGATAGATAATTCGAAAGATCAAATCCAAAGTGAAATTTAGGAAACTTGGTGGGGTGTCGTAGTTTAATTAACGTACGGTCATTCAATTTGGGTATTTAGGAAAGTATTTGGAAAGAACCTAAGTGTTGATTGAAGTAAAAGTTTCAAACTCTTGAAGATGTGTTAGAAAGTGGAATATTGAAATACTTGTTGAAGGGCCTAAACTTTGGGACTCAACGAACAATGGATTTGTCTCCTGATAATTAAATGGAATGTTGGGACATGGTGCTAAATATGACATACTTGAACAATAAATAGATTAATGGGGGATGATGGGTAATTCCCCGACTAACGGGAGTGACGTAAAACTTTGGCATTTGTCAATCTTGTGAAAGGTAATCAGAATGTTAGAATTTCATTGTGAATGGACTTTTAAAAAAAAGTAAATAAGTTAGACTTGAAATTGACTAAGGTATTGAATTGATGAGTTGTAACTTAATTATTTGAAATTAGGACATTTTGGTAGTGTGGTTAGTTAGTTAATATATTTTGGGTTAAATTGTTGAACTGGAAATAAACAAATAAGCTACAAATTCTTATTTATGGTAAAAATGGTTATTTATAAATCAAAGTTTACATTCTTATTTGATGTAAGTAAATGTGTTATGTCACTGCCCTAACTCCGGGCCACGTGAAACACCCACAAACAACCAAATATAACACATAACCCGATGTTTCTATCAAAATAAAACATACATGCATTATTTATAAACGCCAACAGGCTTACAAACATCGCAAACTTGTAATAACATACATGGTTCAAAAGAATAAAAAGGAAGACTACAGATCTTCCACCTCAACCGGCAACCCCAAATCAACCTGCGCGACGGGTACCTGAAAAACATTTCAAATCCCACACCGTGAGCTAAAGCACAGTAGAAACTAGACAAGCATGAAATAAAAGCGAAACATGCTAGCAAGTAATATGTATGCAACGACTCGCCCGATCCTCAAAACGGGTTTGAAAATAGTTTCATTTCACAACTCACAAGAGCCTTGAAAACAATTTGAAAATGGTTTTGTGTACATACAATTATATTATAATGCTTCACATGCAATGAGCCCATGAGCCCACATGCAACAGAAATGTAGATACATCGACTCCCACGAGCCTAAGCAACGACATGTATATGTATGCAGAATAGGTATATATATCGACTCTTACAAGCCCCAACAACAGTTCTACGATATCACGGTGACACACACACCCAACAACACAAGGATTTTTTAGGACTCTCACCGAAGGACCACAGCCCCATCTAATACACTTCTCGAGCTTTCACCGAAGGACCACAGTCCTAACTAATACGCATCTCGGGCTTGCACCGAAGGACCATAGTCCCAACTAATATACTTCTCAGGTTTTCAACGAAGGATCGTCATCCCATCTAGTATATCGTTAACCAGAGTTAACGTTCATCCAACCATCTTCTTGGGCTTTCAGCGAAGGATCGTAATCCCATCTGCTATACCGATAACCAGAGTTAACGTTCATCTAACCATCTTCTCGGGTTTTCACCGAAGGATCGTAATTCCATCTACTATACCGTTAACTAGAGTTAATGTTCATCCAACCATCTTCTCAGGCTTTCACCGAAGGACGACAATCCCATCTAATACACCTTCTCTACACATATACGTCTCACCACATGCATGAATAAAACTAGAGTTCAAGATGAGTGGATTCCAGTCGAGCAAGGAAAGGGGGTCGGCAAAGGTGCTGGTAGGTCTGACCATCCATCTTTGCTTTCTCCTTGTGCCTCTGCCACTAGTGCAGTTGCGATGAACATGGGGAAGGCTCGTGAGCCAGATGATACAACTTTTGTTGGGTTTAGCAAAGTTATGCGGAAGGGAACTAATAGCAAGGTGGCTGATGTGCCTACGGATATTGATGTTGGAGTGAAGTTAAAAAAACCCGCAGATGCGGGTAATAGGGAGCAAGAGGAGGATGGTTCTTTAATGGAGTATGCAGCTCATCCTTCACATGTGGTTGCAGGTGATTGTGAGATGCCTAGGAAAAAGAAAGCTTCTATGGAATTTTCAAATTTAGCAGAGATGGGTGACAGGGAGCAAGCGGCAACTGAAACTCCTATTTCTAACTCCTTCAGCGTGCTTGTGCGTAAGAAAAAGAAAAAGAAAAATAGTGGGGATAAGAATTTGGGGACCCCGGTTGATGGAGAGAATAAACAAGCTAAACAGTCTAGTGGTAAGGAAAAGAAGAAACGGTCTTTTGGTCCCGCAGGTTGGTAGCTCTTCCCTGCGGGGTTTTGGTGTATTTCCCCCACACGGGTTGTGCGTGGGGTCATGTGATTTTTGATTGTTTCTTGTTCTATTTGGTTAGTGTTGTAATCTCCTGGGGTATGCACTTTGGAAACATGTAATTTTTTTTCTTTTTTTTATGTTACATTTAATTATAAAAAAAAACTAGAGTTTTATAAGCATAGAATTACGTATAACCATCACGTTCCACATAACGATGCCATGCAACCCATCACGACATCACATGCCATACACCCGTCATCCGCTCACCCGAACAACCCATCCACCCATCAGGACAACCAACGATGCAGAAAACCAAAACCTAACCCGAAGGCCAACACGGCTCAAATGCTTGAGCGCTCAACCACTGCTCGAGCGGTCATCGCTGGGTGAAAAACCAAACGAAGAAACGAAACCAAACCTCCGCATGAAGTGACCGGCACCCTCTCAGTGACTTCAATTGACAGGACCTCATAATCCAATCAACTAAAAAATCACTAGAGGAGAGCAGTCGATCGAGCCCCATAACCCAATCGACTATAAAGCCACCACACAACCAACACAGACTCACACACGCCCAACACGGAAAACATGAACCCCACACATGCCCAACACAGCCAACATAGACCAACACACACCCAACATGGCAAACACGAACCCCCACACGCCTAACACGGATGAAAAATAGTTAAGAAAATTTGACATACCCTTACTATTTTGATTATAACTTTTTCTACAAAAATAATTTTCTTGCGAGAGAGGTGTCATTGGAAAGAAGACTTCCGGGATTTCAATTTGTGTATAAGAACGACCCAATTATGAGTCCGAACAAGGGAGAAATAATAAAAAAATGGCCCTGCGCAGCCAGTCTACTCTAGCGGACATCGGGTGCTCGAGCTAGCAGGCACCCGAGAAAAACCCAGATTTTTCCTGTTTTGTGTTCCAAGCGCCAAAACTCTCAAACACTCACTATGATGCTTCAAAACACACATAAACCTACCAACTCACATATTTTTAACACCCATAGACATACACGAGTTCACCCAACTAAAAACAATATAAAAACGATTTTGAACCAAAATCCTATCTTTTTGAAACATAAATTGATTTTTCATGCATTTTTAACCCGTAAAAATACACCCGATTACACGTAACACATAAGACATGAGAGTCTAGAATCCTATCTCGTTGAGTTAAAAACTTGATATCTCGATCCACGTGCAAAAACAAATTTTGTTAGAATAAAATTCTATCCAAATGAACGCGTAGCCCATCGGGCCAATTGAAGGGATCTGCTGTTAGATCGTCGATAACCAAGCCCCGGGCCCCCAAGAAGTTAGAGAGAAGGCAGAGAAAAAAGAAGAAAACTTAGTTGAGATGTTTTAAAAATATCTTTTGAAAATATCTAACGTGAGATATCTATAGGCTACAAAAATATCCTTTTTTTTTTAAACCCGCATCACAGTGGCAAACGTCCCCAGGAACTAACCCCACATGCATATCTAAATCCGAACATGCATAAAAACGCATACAAACACGCTATAACGAAAACAATAAACATGCGTCGAAAAAAGGAAACGGGTCAGGGTCTCATAACTCTACCCCTTAAAGGAATTTCGTCCCTGAAATTCAACACAAGGTCGAAAGAAAACAAACTGTCGATCGCAATCGACACGACATGAGAGATGGTCAACCGAACCATTCCTGGGATATAGTCAAACAAGGCCAGGCATCCTGAACAACGGCCAATTATCTCAAAGACACGAGATCTACAACTCACCCCAACCTCACATCCTCAACAACCATTGTCTCAACACAGCACACCACCGATGAAGTCCAACACCAACTCTAAACCCATGGCCACAACCTCGAACACAGCCTCGCCCTCTTCGCGTAGACATCACGTCTATATGAAAGAAACACATAACATAAAATGCAACACATTGCATGAACATAAGCACTAAGCACATATGCATGCGAACACATATGTAGCCACATGGGTTCATGCTATACGAACCTCATATACCGAGGAGAACTGACAAGAATGACGCGTCAATTTGGATAACCTACTTAGATACCCTACTAGAAATCACGTCAGCTAAACACGTTTCTAACTTGGCTCCCAAGTTTGTTAATCTAAATGCCCAAAGGCAAGACTAATCAATCCTAAGGTTCAACCCTGATGCACACATATACACAACATTCACACACTTAACATGCTAACATGTTCATACTATCAAAGCATCTAAACACATGCAATCAAGCGCACGCAATCAACCTCACACGGTGATGCACCCTCTTCCCACGGTTCTTAGGTATTCGAACCTAGAGCTCTGATACCATTCTGTTATGTCCCAAACTCTAGACCACGTGAAACACCCACAAATAACCAAACATAACACCCAACCCGATGTTACTCTAAAAAAAAGCATACATGCATTGTATATAATCGCCAACAGGCTTACAAAATGCGATTTCAACATCGCAAACATGTAATAACATACATGGTTCAAAAGAATAAAAAGGAAGACTACAGATCTTTTGCCTTAATCGGCAACCTCGAATCAATCTGCATGACCAGTACTTGAAAAACATTTCAAATCCCACACCGTGAGCTAAACCTCCGTAGAAACTAGATAATCATGAAATATAAGCGAAACATGCTAGCAAGTAATATGTATGCAACGACTCGCCCGAGCCTCAAAACGGGTTTGAAAACAGTTTTATATTACGACTCACAAGAGCCTTGAAAACAATTTAAAAACGGTTGTGTACATACAAATATACTACAGGTATAGACTTATTTCTTAGCTTCAGCAAGGGTGACCTTGACTCTATTTTTTCCTCCCTTGAGTTGGGGAGTGTGACTTTCTCTAAGAGCTTGAGGTTACCTTGGTTGGGGTTTTGGGGTTTGCTCTTCTCCTTAGTAAGTTCTTTGGTTTTGATTGACTGACCTATGACTATTACTTTTCGAGTTAATTGGGCCCACGATGCATGGTGGGTTTTTGTATAGATGGGTACAACTGGATTAAGTCTCTTTGGACGGCCCCTTGGTACCTCTCATTGGAAGTTCTTTTGGGTTCTTTCTTTCTTGAGCTTTCGTATATCCTATCTTTCCCCCCCTTGCAGCCGGGGTATGTGTTGCCTTAATTGAGGAGCTGAGGTTGCTTTGGGTTAGATGAGAATCTGTCTGTTCTTCTAACTGGGTACTTATGGTGGGGCCTTGGTGGTTCTTTGAGTGGGGTCTAGCTGATGGCCTGCTTTGTCTGGATCTGATGGTTGAGTTTCTTTTGGGATGGCCTAGGTTTCTCTTAGTTGGATTCTCTGAGGATGTTCTGCTCATTACTTATTGCTGACTTGTAGGGGTCTCCCATCGCTAATGTTTGGCGACCCTGTGCGCAGGGTAGGTTGGTAATTTGTGTTGGCCGATTTTGTGCTAAAGTTTTATGGGGCTGATCTGTCGTTGCTTCTTTTGGCTGGCTAGGGGCCCATCTACCCCTGGTACCTTACTTATAAACCTCTGATGGTTCCCTTTCCGTTGTTCTTTGGACCTGTGGTTTGATCCTTGGGGGCTCTTTTGTCAGAGCCTTTATTTGACTGTGGAGGTTTCTTTTCTTCGCTTGCTCAGGCTACGTCAGATTTCCTAATTGGTTAGAGGACAAGCCTCTTTAACCTCATGAGCATAGAGGTTTGGTTATTCTCTCAGCTTTATAGAGGTTCTTGGGCAAATCTTCTTAGGTGAGTAGGTCATTTCTTAGCTGAGTTTTGGAGCTTTTCGAGGAGCCGAGCTTCAACAGGATTTTGTTATGTTGTGTTGGATGACCAGTTCTTTTTTCTAGATTGTTGTATATGTTGGTATTTCCTATCCATGCGGGTTGTGCATGGAATATGGGTTTTTTTGTTAGGTCCCCCCGTCGGTTCGGTGAGGGGTTGCGTTTTTCGTATTGTAGGAGGTTTTCCTACTGATTACTCATGTAATTACCTGGGGTATGCCCCTTATTCTTTTTTTTATGTTACAATTAATTTTTTTCGGTAATTATGTTACAATTAATTATCCAAAAAAAATATACTACAATGCTTCAAATGCAAAGATCGACTCCCACGAGCCCACATGCAACAAAAATGTAGATACACCGACTCCCACGAGCCTAAGCAACGACTGGTATATGTATGCAGAACAGGTATATATATATCAACTCTTACAAGCCCCAACAACAGTTCTACGATATCACGGTGACACACACACACACAACACAAAGATTTTCTCGGACTCTCACTGAAGGACCACTGCCCCATCTAATACACTTTTCGAGCTTTCATCGAAGGACCAAAGTCACAACTAATATACTTTTTAGGCTTTCACCGAAGGACCACAGTCCTAACTAATACGCATCTCGGGCTTGCACTGTAGCACCATAGTCCCAACTAATATACTTCTCGGGCTTTCACCGAAGGATCGTAATCCCATCTACTATACCGTTAACCAGAGTTAACGTTCATCCAACCATCTTCTCGGCCTTTCACCAAAGGAACGTAATCCCATCTACTATACCGTTAACTAGAGTTAATGTTCATTCAACCATCTTCTCGGACTTTCACCGAAGGACAACAGTCCCATCTAATACACCTTCTCTACACATATACGTCTCACCACATGCATGAATAAAACTAGAGTTTTATAAGCATAGAATCACGTATAATCATCACGTTCCACATAACGACGCCATGCAACCCATCACAATATCACATGCCACACACCCTTCATCTGCTCACCCGAACAACCCGTCCACCCACCGAGACAACCAACGACGCAGAAAACCATAACCTAACCCGAAGGTCAACACTGCCCAAACGCTCGACTCGAGCACTCAACCACCGCTCAAGTGGTCCCCTACCGACATACATCTCTGCCACACCATCGCTTGAGCACTCAACCATTGCTCGAGTTGTCATCGCTGGGTGAAAAACCAAACAAAGAAATGAAGCCAAACCCCAACATGAAGTGACCGTCACCCTCTCTGTGACTTCGAATGACAGGACCCCTTAATCCAATCAACTGAAAAGTAACTAGAGGAGAGCAGTCGATCGAGCCCCATAACCTAATCAACTAAAAGCCCACCATACAACCAAAAGAAATCCCCAAGGCCCTAACACGACCAACAAGAACTCAGACACGCCCAACACGGTAAACACAGACCCACACACGGCCAACACGGATGAAAAACGATTAAGAAAATTTGACATACCCTCACTATTTTGATCATAAAGTTTTCTACAAAAAGAATTTTCTTGTGAGTGAAGTGTCATTGGAAAGAAGACTTCCGGGGCTTTAATTTGAGTACAAGAACGACCTCATTTCGTGTTCAAACGAGGGAAATATGATAAAAACAAAAGGCCCTGCACAGCTAGTTTGCTCGAGCGGACATCGGGCGCTCGAGCTAGCAGGCACCCGAGAAAAATCCAGATTTTCCCTGTTTTGTCTTCTAAGCTCCAAAACTCTCAAATACTCACTATGATGCTTCAAAACACACATAAACCTACCAACTCGCATATTTTTAACACCCACAGACATGCACAAGCCCAAAATATCAAGAACCACCGAATGAAAAGCCTCAAAACCTGGTTCACCCAACCGAAAATATCACAAAAATGGTTTTGAACCAAAACCCGATCTTGTTGAAACATAAATTGGTTTTTTATGCATTTTTAACCGGTAAAAATACGCATGATTACACGTAGCACCCTTATAAGACACGAGAGTATAGGATTCTACCTTGTTGAGTTAAAAACTCGACGCCTCGATCTACGTGTAAAAACAAACTTTGTCGAAATAAAATTCTATCCGGATGAACACGTAACCCACCGTGCCAATTGCAGGGATTCGCTGTTGGATCATCAAAAATTGAGCCCCTGGCCCTCGAGAAGTTGGAGAGAAGGCAGAGAGAAAAAGAGAAAACTTAGTTGAGAAGTTTTAAAAATATCTTTTGAAAATATCTAACGCGAGATATTTATACGCCATGAAAATATCCTCTCTTTTTTTTACCCGCATCACAGTGTCCAGCGGCCCCGAGAACCAACCCCGCATGCATATCTAAACTGAACATGTATAAAAATACATATAAACATGCTGTAACGAAAACGATAAACACGTGTCGAAAAAAGAAAACGGGTCAGGGTATCTCAGTTAAGTGTTGAGTTGATTTAAGAAACTAGTCAAATAACGCGTTGGAGTTCAACCTAAAGCTTAATGGAATCCATTGTATAACTTTGAAACTATACCTCTGGATGTGATATTAGGGTCTGTGGTTATATAATGAAAGGAATGAAAATGAGATTATTAACTTAAGTTGAGAAAATGAGATTGTTAACTTAAATTGAGAACTTGATACTTTATTTCGATTAAACTTTGACTCGATTTTTCAAAATAATATAGACATGTTGAATTAAAAGTTTCAAAAAAATATGTTGGGTTAAACTTGAGACTGTCATCTTTAAATCTAAAATACAAAGTGTAATTATTATGTGACTGGAAAGATACAAATTGAGAAGAAGAATTTGGAATTGAATAATTGAATGGATATGTAATAATAGTGTTCATTGATAATATGGAATATTGAATTGGAAATAGAATAATGTAACAATTGTGAAATTGGAATGGGAGATTGGCTCTCGGTTATTAATAAATAATGATATGATAATGACATATGATTGGGAATTGGATTAGGGAGATGGACTCTCGGTCGGTAGTTAATATTGATATGGTTAATCAAATATTGAACTGAGGATGGTTGATGTGGATGTAATTAAGTTGGGCTTGACTAGCTCCACGGTGAAAGATCGAAAACTTGCGCAAGCTGGATACCGTGTTCCCTTGGGTTAGCCCCTGTAAAACGGATGTGATTTTGTCGTGGTGAGTTATAGAGTTATCTATTACCCAATGACTTTGCGTAGCCTATTGAGGAAATAAGGAGGGATTTCTATAAGCTGCACCTGACATCGATTCAGTATTTAGTTTATTGATATGAATGTGAAATGTGGTTAAAGAATTGAAGAATGGGAAAGAAAATTAATGATTGCATAATGGATAAGAAAATTAATGTTGGTTTGGTAATAAATTTATAAAACGAAACGGGTATGGATAAAAATGATGAAATTATGAAGTTGAAAGAAAAAAGTTAAAGACTCAAGGAAGAACATGCATGAGTTAATAATCTAGAATGGAATTCAAGAGAATAAGAATGTGGTAATGAAAACTAAGATAAGATGGAAAGAAATTAAAGATAAAATGATTAAGAAATTGTAAATGAAATATAAGAAAGAGGAATTCGAAAGAATGACAGTTTCGAAAGGGATATGTCAAGTCTAAATGATGGATAAAGAACCAAAGAGAATGGAAAAAAAAGGGGGAACAAAGATAATTTGGAAGAATATAAGATGAATGGAATTGAACCAAAGAAATAAGAAAATGTAACAACATTTAAGGTGGGTGAGTGTAGAACTTCAACCATTGGTGGAAATAATGATTAGAAGATGATTGCATTACAGCATGCCATTCACATCTCACAAATCATGCATTGCACTATTATTAGTCTTTATCCTACGAGCTCCGACTCACGTTGATTGCATCAAACATTTTACAGGTTTAAAGAGGAAGGAAGAGACCCGACATGAAGTTTGGTGAGGGATTAAAGTAAATGAAGAATGAAAGATGTTTGTAAACCCGCCAGGGTAGCCCAGCGGTTTAAGGTCGTAACTGGGACCAGCTGTAAACCCAGAGGTCTTGTGTTCGACTCCTGCTCGAAGCGCCCTAACTTAACCGATACCTGTGGTTTGCGGGTGATTGCAGGTATCCAGAGGTTTTACGCTTTAGGGGTAGGTCCGAAGGGCCCTGCCTTGAGGTGGTTCCTCCGTCATAAAAAAAAAGATGTTTGTAGTTTGTAATTTTAAGTAATGTATTTAGTATTATGAAATTTATAACATTATTGGTAATTCGTGGATGCTTGTAAAAAAACATACATTTATGTTTCTTCATTTGTATATGTCTCTTGTAGTTGATCATTAGACTTATGTTATAAAGTGTAAAGAATAGAATAAGTTTTTCTTAAGTAATAGTACGTATATTGAGGATTGGTGTGAGGTGATGAAACCACCGTGGTGGGGAAATTAGTAGTTATGTAATTGTTAAATTGTGATTGTGAGTTGAGATTCCAAGCTGAGCCTGAGTATATTTGATTGCTTGGGTTTAGCAGGTGTTTCAGGAATTTGAGATAGTCCGAAAAATTGAGGAAACTCTACCGAAATTTTTAATATTTATACTTAGATCGAGGAGTTAAGTTCTCTTAAAAATAAGTAAAAGAATAAGTAACACCGTCATAAGTTTGTGAGTTGGTGATCTATGTTATGGTATTGGAAGAAGGATAAAGATACTTAGAATGTTTAGTGTGGTTGGGTTCAAATGACCAAGCTCGGGAAGATAACACGTTTGAGAATAAACCAAGTTCAGAAAGTGGGTTTATATAAAAAGGTTCCCATCACTTAATGAATTTAGGTTGTGTCTCGTGGGGTTCACGTGCCTCAGGTCGAGGGCGTGACAGTGCAGACGTAGAAATTGGAACAAATAAAATGAAAGGAATGTCAGATCGATCAAAACATGTTTTGAAAACAAGACAAGCATTTTAGTGCCATGCTATCACAATTAATTAATTACAATTAATGCAAATATTTGTCGTAAATTTAAATACCCATATGCCAAAATATGGGTAACTTTTATCCAACAATAAGTAAATAGATTTCATCTCCTCATTTTTTTGACAATATATTTTAAAAAAAATATTTTTTTTGGGTAGTTAAAAGTATTATAAAAAAAATACATACTTACAAGGGGCATTCTCCAGGCCTTACAAACCAACTCCAAGAAACAAAACCAGAAGCAAATAAAATAGGCTTTAGGCTCACCCATAACCAGGAACCAAACAAAAGGACCTAAAAATAGCAAGCAAGAGGCAAGAGTACGATGCCCATGCCAAAACATGAGTAATGGGCGAGGAATCGGCGCCACAAAGCAGAAAAAAATAAGCTTAAAATATACCTATATATTGGAACGCAAAGGAGAGGCAGCCCAATACACTTCTCAGCCGGCCCTAAAACCCAACAGAGCATAAAAGCCACCCCATTAGAAGAGCTGAACAACCTGCTATCCAAATTACCTAAAGATCCTGCTATCCAACTAGATCAGTATCTTGTAAACCAAACAAACCTAGCTGTAATGATTTAAATTAAGTCTAAAGAGAGGGACCCGCAGCAAACAAAACAGCCGCAACACCATGTTACCCAGGAGCAAAATAGCCCCTACATCCAGCCAAAATCTAGCCAACAAACCAGCCAAAAAAATCTGAAGCTATATATGTTCAGCAAACCGCAGCAATGCAACATTACACACATATTCGCAATAGATTGACTTTCTTAAGTTAGCAAAGCAAACAGAACCAAAACAAGCCAGCAATGAGACCCATAACTGCCCCAAAAATGGCAATAGACCCCCAGCATTGAGAGAAAACAGGCCCACCGCAGCAGCCCCAAAACTGAGGCAAATAATTATACCAGCGCACACACCCACTCACGCACACAATCCCTTACACAAGCCGTAAGGGGAACGCTAAAACATAAATGGAGATCTAATCAGAAAACCAAACAATTTCCAACCCGGAAAGAAAACCATCCACGACAAACATATCCGAGAACCCAAAGCCAAACAACAGATAGAACCAATAAAGACAAAGGATAAAACATAATGGCTATGAACAGCCTTCATAGCTAGGCACACCAAAACACATGAAAATACCACCCAAGGACATTAACCCGCTAACCGAGTCAAGACTTTTTCCTTCGAGGATAGGAAGCAACACGGGACCTGAGGAACAAAGATATATGAGATAAAAAGAAAAAAAAGACCTCACACACTCCACTCCAGTGTATCACTCTTCTCTCCAAAAAAAAAGGGAAAGAGGCAAGGCTCACAAAAGCTATTCACAACAACTACACAAAAACACAACAGATATTAAATTTAATAAACCTCAACATCACTCACACAAAGACAGTGTATCACTCAATCCTCATAACAATATATCCCGAAACTCACAGCTCCATTACACCTTCCATGCTAGTCTGCACAAGAAACAAGAGAACTAACAGGTAATAAGAATTAAGAAACCTCCCATTCACTCTCTCAAAAGTGTATATCTCAACACTCCAAAAAATTATTCCCAAACCTAACACAAAAAGCTGGCTCGTCACTGCACAGGGAGAAAATGTTAGCTAGCAGATAGTATTAAAGATATCCGGATGTACCCCCCAATTCTCTTGAATATCACGATTGATGGGAGTGTCCGGAACCCGACGTCTAGAGGAAACCCTCCCTCTAATTAACTCATAAATCTCATTGAGCACCTCCTCATGGCCATGACTCCTACCCTGGAATTTGCGTAAATTACGCTCTTTCCAGATGCAGTAGACAGTAACAGAGAAGGGTAACTTGCGGACCATATAACTAAGGGAAGACACACCACCACTACTCGCAAAGCGATACAACCAATCCCTCCATGACGTCTCAGCACACACAAGATGACACTTGTCTAAAACACTAGCCCAAACCTGACGGCCAAAGCTACAGTTAAAGAAAAGGTGATCATGAGACTCCGAACAACCCGAGCATAGAATACAGTCATAGTCACAATCTATTCCAAACAACTGAAGCCTATCCCCCGTACTGTGGCGACCCCAAACAGCAAGCCAGAGGAAAAAACTAACTCTAGGGATGTGGTTCTTAAACCAAACAAGATTCCTCCATACAGGGCAAGGACAGGAATCACGGATAGCCACTCTAAGGGAACCGATAGAAAATTTCCCACCATTGAGAAGCTAACGGATGTTGTCAGGCTTGGAAGAATTAGGCAGGAACTGAACCTCCCTAGCCATTTCAATAAGGTCCATAGAGACCGTAGAAGGCCACCTCCAATTGCAAGCATTATAAATACTTTGAACTCTTGCCAATCGATTAATCCCCGAGTCATATATTATGCGGGGGCCCCTAGCCTCAGTGATAGAACCCCAGGGGTGCCAGGGATCCAACCACAACAAAGTGTCCTTACCATCCCCTACATCATATTTGATATAGGGCTTAATCAGAGGGCGAAGCTGAAGGAGCTTGCGCCAGCACCATGAAGCCGATTGATGGATCTTTACCGACCAAAAGGAGTTACCTCTGAGGATATTGAATTTAATCCACATACACCATAGAGATATGTCCCCTCTGGTTAGAAGAAACCAGATATGCTTGGCCACTGCGGCTTTGTTCCACATGACAAGGGATTTAAGACCTAGCCCTCCTTCCTTTCTAGGGACACAGATCTCCCCCTGCGGCTTTAAAAAAATGTTTATATCTCTTAAGTTCATGAAATTTGAATAAAAAGATCATAGAACATAAACTGTGCATTTCAATGGAATTATATTTCATTATTCATTTTCTTTTTAAGAAAAATAAAATAAAAGCCCTTGTTGGGAGACAACAATTGATACAAGCAAATAGGGAAGGGGAGGTAATCAGGTAATATGAATTTTTTTTTGGATAATTAAATGTGATATAAAAAAAAGAAAAAGAAAACACGAATACAAGGGGCATACCCTAGGCCTTACAAACCATCAACAAAAGAAAAGCCAGAAGCTACAAAAAAAGGCTTTAGGCTAAGCGGAACCAAACAAAGCAGAAACGGCTTTAGGCTAAGCCGGAACCAACCAAAGAAGAAACAAACACAAAACCAACATATGGAAGCCTAAACCATAAGACCAAAATGGGAATAGACAAAAGAAACCATAACAGATAGCCCACAAACCTGCCCAAACAAAATAGCCCAAACAAGAACAAAACAAGGCAAAAGCCCAAACCAAGACCTGCCATGGTCAATAGCCCGCAGCATCAAGGAAACGAACAGAAAAGAGCAGGGAGAAACCGCAGCAAAGCAAACAGCCGCAATAGTCTACCACTAACAATTTTAACAGCCTAATATGCAGTAGAAGGTCCACAGGACCGAGAACAATAAACCGCCATAAAATAGGCCTGCCGCAATAGCCCCAAACATCAAGCTGAAAACCGAAGCAGAGAGCCAATCTGAAACCCAACATAGCATAACCGAAACTAAGCCAAACCATACCAGCAACAACCAGCAACCTCAAAAGAAACTGCAGCAGGAAAACCCAGATCACCAAAACAAAAACACAGAGAAATAGAATCCCACTAAACACAAAGAACAGAAAAGATGGCAAGCCCCACATCCGCCTACAAACAGGAACATCCAACCTAACACCACATAACAGATGCGATGGACAGCCCCCAAAACTAGGAGAACAAAACAAAAACCCACAAACCCTATGTACAAGGGGAAAGGCTATGAACAACCCTTATAGCTAGGAAACAAAAAGGAGAGATCAACAAAGGAGAAGCCAAAGAAGCCATCATGAGACTCAGCAACCTCACCGTCGGGACTTCTTCCGTTTCAGATAGGTAAAAGCACAGGAACTGAGATGCATAGAGAACCCATAAGAAGCCAAGTAAAGTGAAACACACTCATCTAGAGACCTCACACGCTCCACACAGGTGTATCACTCCACACTCCAACAATGAGATAGAAGCAATTCTCACAGCCGAAGACGCAACTCTCACAACACTCATGCTCCTAACCTTCCACGGAAACCTGCACAATCAACAAAAACTTGCAGGAGATAAAGATTAGAAACCCTCATAACACATGCACATATGGGTGAAACACTCAGCCCTCCAAGGAGGAGGAAGGGGAAAAACTCACAAAACACACAATCCTTACACAAGGACAGTGTATCACACAACCCTCAACAACAAAACAACCCAAAACTCACAGCTTCGCTACATCTTCCATGCTGATCTACATAGAAAGAAAGAGCTTACAGGTAATAAGAGTTAGAAACCTCTCCATCACTCGTTCAAAATGTGTATAACTCAACACTCCAAAAAAATTTCCCAAACCTCAATTGAAAAGCTGGCCCACCACTGTAAAAAGGAGGGCAGTTAACAATTAGTACCAAAAACATTCGGGGAAACACCCCAGCTCTCTTGAATATCCCGATTGATAGGAGAATCAGGGACCCGACGTCTAGTGGAAACTCTCCCCCAGATCAACGCACAAATCTCCTTAGTAAACCACCTTAGGGCCGCGACTTTTACCCTGAAATTTGCAGAAATTGCGCTCTTTCCAGATACAGTAGACAAAAACAGAGAACGCTAATTTACGGATCGTGGAACTAAGGGCGGACCCCCCACCCCCACTCGCAAAACGATACCACCAGTCCCTCCAGGTGGACTCGGTACAGACAAGATGACACTTGCCTAAAACACTAGACCACACTTGACGGGAAAAATTACAGTTAAAGAAAAGATGATCGTGAAACTCCAAGAAACACGAACATAGACTACAATCATAGTCACAGTCGATACCAAACCACCTGAGTCTATCACCAGTATTAAGCCGACCCCTAATGGCTATCCAGAGAATGAAACTAACCCTAGGGATATGATGTTTAAACCATACAAGGTTACGCCACACAGGACAAGGCTGAGGTTCACGGGTAGCCTCCCTGAAGGAGCCAACGAATGGTGTCAGGCCTAGAAGCATTAGGTAGGAACCGAACCTCCCTAGCCATATCGATAAGGTCCATGGTGACCGCAGACGACCATCTCCAAGTGCAACCATTAACAATGCTTTGGACTTTCGCCATGCGATCAAGCCTCGAATCATATATAATGCGAGGACCCCTCTCCTCAAAAATAGATCCCCATGGATGCCAAGGATCAAACCACAGGAACATGTCCTTACCATCACCGACCTTGTATTTAATGAAGGGTTTGATCATAGGCTGGAGCTGAAGGAGCTTTCGCCAACACCAAGAAGCCGATTGAGGGTTCTTAACCGCCTAGAAGGAATTACCTCGGAGGATATTGGATTTGATCCACATATACCAGAGGGAAATGTCCCCCTCAGTGAGAAGAAACAAGATATGCTTAGCCACCGCGGCTTTGTTCCACATAACAAGGGATTTGAGCCCCAGCCCCCCTTCCTTACGAGGAACACAGATCTCCTCCCAC
>JAULJZ010026114.1:0-15401 GCA_032270985.1 Heliamphora pulchella | reverse complement strand
TTACACCCTTCCCTGCCTCCCCGAGACGTAAATCAAACTCACCAACCTCTCCAAGCATGTCCCATTTTCGTATGGCAATGGAAGCTAACAAACCATGAGATCTCCTATTAAGAGCATCGTCCACGACATTAGCCTTCCCCGGATGGTACTGCAGTTCAAAGTCATAATCTTCCAACAACTCCATCCACCGTCGTTGGCGTAGATTCAGGTCTTTCTGTGAAAATAAGTATTTCAAACTCTTGTGATCGAAAAAAACCTCAAATTGCCTACCATAAAGATAGTATTGCCATGTCTTCAAGGCAAAGACCACGGCTGCAAACTCCAAATCATGTGTCGGATAGTTCTTCTCATGATTCTTCAATTGCCAAGATCCGTAAGCCACAACCTTACCTCCTTGCATTAGAACACAACCCAGACCATCATGCGACGCATCACATTACATTGTGTAACCCAAATCTCGTTCTGGAATAATCAACACTAGTGCACTAGTCAATCTCTTCTTCAACTCTTGGAATGCCAACTCACAGGGCTCATTCCACACGAACATGACTCCCTTCCGCGTAAGATGCGTCATCGGCACGGAAAGTTTAGAAAAGTCTTTCACGAATCACCGGTAGTAGCTTGCCAAACCCAGAAAGCTACGGATCTCAAATACATTTTTTAGTTGTTTCCAATCCATCACTGCATCAGTCTTCGAAGAATCCACTAATACTCCATCCTTCGATACCACGTGCCTAAGAAATCTTACCTCGGACATCCAAAACTCACACTTCTCAAAGTTCATATACAAACGATGCTTTCTCGAAATCTATAGAACGATACGCAGGTGTTCTTCATGCATCTCCCTCGTAGGTGAATAGATAAGATATCGTCTACGAACATATCCACAAAGCTGTCCAGATACGGATGAAAGATACGGTTTATCAAACCCATGAATGTCGTGGGAGCGTTCGTCAAACCAAATGGCATAACCAAAAATTCATAGTGATCATAACGAGTCCGAAAGGCGGTCTTTGCTATGTTCTCGTCCCTAATCCTCAACTGATAGTACCCTAACCTCAAATCAATCTTCGAAAAGCAACTCGACCCCTTCAACAGATCAAACAACTCATCAATCCTCAGCATAGGATACTTATTCTTCATCGTTACCAGATTTAACTTCCGGTAGTCAATACACAAGAGCTGGAGTTCCCTACGGTGACGTACTCGGATGTACAAACCCCTTATCAAGCAACTCATGGACCTGTACTTTGAGTTCTCGCAACTCAGTCGGTGCAAAATGGTACGATGGCATAGAGATATGAGCAGCTCTTAGAACCAGATCGATAGAAAACTCTACCTCATAACTCGGTGGCAACTCGAACAAATCGTCAGGGAAGACATCTGGATAGTCACAAACCACAAGTGGTAACTCCCCTCGAACCTCAACTGCCTCATCCAACATGAGAGAAGAAAAGAGAAAACTCAGGTTTTCCCGGTTCTGTACAACACCAGGCATGGTCACCAAACCCTCGTCTCGATCGCCCTCGAAACAAAAGCAATTAACCTCTGGTGTACAAATTGATACCCTCAATCGATCGCAATCGATAAAGGCATAATAGGTGGTCAACCAGTCCATCCCTAGGATGATATCAAACACGGTCATATCTAGAATGATGAAATCAAACTTTAAATAGCGATCGGCGACTTTCAACTCACAGGATCTACAAACTCAGCCCAACATCACATTCCCACCAACCGGGATCTCTACCCACAACGTACTACCCAACGAGTCTGCCCTCAACCTCAATGCAGATGTAAAAGCATATGAAATAAATGAATGCGATGTTTCCGTGTCGATAAGAACACTGGCCAATGGTCTATACACTAAGAGAGTACTTCTGATCACTGATGTAGCAGCTGCAGTAGCTGCAACATCAGGCACTACAGGCTTCTTCAAAGAATTGGGATCGGTAAAGGCATACACTCTGCCCCGTGGTGCTCTAGTCTGTCCACCATAGCCTTGGACTGTCGACTGCCGCACGGACTGTACTAAAGTACTCCCGTTTACAACCCTAGATGTCTGAGCCATAGGCTACTGATAAGTCTGTCGCCCCTATACAAATGGAACAATCAGTGCACCTGCCATGCTCTGTATACTCCCTCCTTGAGGATAGTTCCTTCGAATGTGCCTTGACTGGCCACATCCACAACAAACCGGTGGCTCTCTCCCCTATGAATGAACGGCCCTGAACTCTGAAACTGCTTCTTTTGCGGGCATTCTAACACAATGCCCTGGCTCTCTGTATCGATAACAAATGAGTTCTCTATGCTCCGACCTTCTCGTCGAAGCCACTGAGGGTGCTGGTGCAGAAAACTGCTGCTGATACGATCTCGCATGATGAGAACTCAGACCAGACGACCTCTGGCGCTTGTTCCTGCACCCCTAAAATTGCACACCTCCTCTGTCTTGCTGGTTTCTACTTTCTCTAGCCTTGCGTGTCTCATTCAAGGTATTTTCCACCGTAACGGCTGTCTCCACCAATTCCGTAAAGACGCGCATCTTAAATGCTGCCGCTCGATCTTGGACTACGAGCCGTAAAACCCTTTCGAACCTCTTTGTATGCAACTCATTTGTAGCCATAATTTCTTGTGCAAACCAGGACAAGCTAGTAAACTTTGCCTTGTACTGACCGATGGTCATCACCCCCTGGGTGAGGGAAAGGAACTCCTCACAGTAAAGATCTCTCGAGGACTCAGGAAAGTATTTCTCTAGAAATACCTTTATAAAAACATCCCAAGTGCCTTCCACCGTAGTTCTAGCAAATTTCCACCACTCGTGGGAATCCCCTTCAAATCTGTTGTGTATCCAAAATCCTGGTCACCAGCTCCAACCATTCTGTGGCTACCTTGGGATTGGGATTGGGATCCCCAACAAAGGCAAGAGGGTTCAGGAGTCTAAACTTGCACATTGCGACAGTCGCTCTCGGCACGGGTACTCTCTCCCTCCCCTTAGTAGCCTCGACTAGCTTACAGATGGAGCCTACCATCTTACGCAGCAAGTCTACCCCATCTATAGGTCGTTGGGGAGCATTAGCATCCCCAGCATCAGGGATTGGGACATCCCCCCGGCCTAAACCACGGCCACGGCTACAGGCTCGTCCTCCCCGCGTGAACATAACTTCTATACGAAAGTAACTTTCAAATAACATGTTATTACTAACATAAAACACATAATCATTCTAACACATAGTCATTCAAGATCATGTAAACACATCTCACGTACTGAGGAGAACCGATAAGAGTGACTCGTCAATTTGGATAACCTACTTAGATTCCTTACTGAAAAACACGTCAATCAAATGCATTTCTAACTTGGCTTCCAAGTTTGTCAATCCAAACACCCAAAGGCAAGACTAATCAATCATAAGGTTCAGCTCCCATGCTCACACATACACAAAACTCTCATGCTCAACATGTTATCATACTCATGTTATGAGAAACATTTAAAACACATACAATCAAGCACACGCAATCAGCTTCACAAGGTGATGAACCCTTTTTCTCACGGCTCTTAGGTGTTCGAACCCAGAGTTTTGATATTAATTTGTCACACCCCAAAACCCAGGGTTCTTCTCAAAAATAAACATACATTCCATCCATATATGCATAACATATAGCCTTAAGGCTTACAAACATTGTTCCAAAAAGGGCAATGCATGTAACTGTATATGATTCAATAAAAAAAAAAAAAAAAGAAAACTCTAAAGAGTCTTCTGCCACCTCGGCTCCTCAAGGCTATCTCTCGTGATTACAGTCACCTAAAAAAGTTTTCACAAATCCCACAATGTGAGTGGAATCCCAATATAAACATACTATAATGAAATAAAGAAGGATATGCAATCACATCGCATAGATTTGACTCGACTACACGAGCCTCAAAATGGTTTTCCATCCATAAAACCAAACGATTTTCTATCCTTGAAACCACGCATTTCATACAATACAAATAACGTCCAACAATTAAAAAAAACAGTAACAAAATATTATTTTTCACTCGGTTCCCACAACCGACAAGGAGATCCCTATGTACCAACTCTGTTACACTCGGGACAAAGGTAATAACTATAGACTTTTGTCCATTACCGTAGACCCAAGCCATACAAAGACCCGCTAGGTAATGACGAGTTTTATACAGAGTCACGACAACGCACGCCTCCCATTGGGGCAACCACTTCATTTACGGGGGCTAACTTGAAGGAGCGAAGCACCTACTTGCACAAAATTTTTGGACTTTCACCGAGGAGCAATGGTGACCCAACTACGCACGCACTGTCACGGCACATCTATCGAATCATTAAAACCAATAACCATGTAGCTCGACTACGAAAACGTTTAAAAACATACATTAATCATGTATGTACAAAACATTCAACGGTCATCCGCCACGTCATCCATTAACCATGGAGAGCAAACAACATTTTTAAAATGTTTCCATTGTTTTTGCCAAAACGTTTAAAAACCAAGACTCAACCCCAATGGTTAGTTCCAAACCTCCAAAAGTTACATTTTTATAACTTTACATAAATCTCTCCATTTTCAAACCACCGTTTTGAAAATTACGGACATCCACACACCCACCAATATGTAATATACCAAAAAAAAATGCAAAACATGTTTTTTATCTGAACAAATATGGTTTAAACATAAAATCTAACATGTATAGCATTTTTCTACGGTAGAAAAGCATATAATCACTTATAACACCCTTTAAAGATAAAATAATTTAGGATTCTACCTCGTTGAGTCAAAAAATCCAATGCCTCGAAAAACGCACTTCACCGAAAAGAGATTTTTTTCAGATAAACGTGAAGCCCTCAACACGGATACAAAGAATCCACTATCCGATCGCCAAAAACCAAGCCTGAGCCCACCAAAGAGCTAGAGAGAAGGTGAAGGAAAAAGAAATTTGTTCAAGAAGCTAGAATTTTAAAATATCTTCCAAAATGTTGATATTTATAAGTTCAGCCTGTACAGGAACTCAGTCGATTGAATTCACCAAGTTAGTCGACTGAAAAGCTACTGAAAAATCAAAAAACTCACCACCGCCACAGGTCAGTCGACTGAACACCCAACCTCAGTCGACTGAACCACCAACCAGGCCACCCAGTCGACTGAACTCACCCCTTAGTCGACTGAAAAACTACTGCCAACACACAGAAATTTCTCCAATGTCCAGCTAACGAAAAAACTTAGAAACGGTTCACAACCCCAAAACCAAGCCAGCCTTTCTAAACTCGAACCATCATAAAACACATATGTAAAACACATATAACATGCTGTTCTAAAATGATGAAACAAAATCCAACACATCGAATATATAGATAACGAAAAGAAAAAGAACCGGGTCTCACAGTATCATTACAAAAAATCTATTTAAGTTTATCTACAAACATAATATAAAACACAAAAGAAACACTAAATGTTTTCTCAAGCCCTTCGTAATATGCGTCCTTTGCCTTGGTATCGTCCCTGATTCTCGAAACCTGAAATGGTCAAGTATACGTATATGAGTTTCGGTCGTAGGCTAATGATTAACTTAAATGTAATGCATGATCTGTGAGGTATGATGGATGCAATCGAAGAAAAAAAATATAAATTTTACCATGTCGTTTTTCGTTCACACACACACCCACACACACAAATTTATCCCATGTATTCACTTGTTTTTCATCGCATTAATTCTTTATTACATTAACCACAACCTATTTCAAATTGTTCTTTTTTTCCACATTATTCATATTTTTATCTTATTATTCGGTTTCTCACAAAATCGTATCACATCTAATGAACCAGTGTCGGATGCAGTTTATAGAAATTCCTCCATATTTTCCCAATAAGCTATGCGAATCCATTGGGTAATAGATAGCTTTATAACTCACCATGACTCAACATCACATTTCAGGGGCTAACCCGTGGGCATGCGGTCACCATCTTGCGCAAATTTTTTGTCTTTTACCGCGGAGTTATACAACCCCAACTTAATTTACATCAATCTATACGGTTCATTATTCGTTAATTACATTCATTTTCACAACCAGGAGTTCAACCCACAATTGGTTCCTCTCCCAATCATTTTCACATGTTACCCCTTTCAAATTTTTTTTTTGGTAATTAATTGTAATATAAAAAAAAAGAAAAAAATGTACGTATTTTTAAGGGGCATACTCCAGGTAGTTACATCACTTACCAACTTAACTAGAAACTAACATTAATAACATGACCCACATACCCCCACTTGGCAGCGGGGGAAACAATCTAACAAAACATATTCCACGCACAACCCGCATGGATGGAAAGAAGACACAAAAAGAGGACAAAACCAATCCAGCAAAAGAACTGGTCGTCCAACACCAATAGGCACAAATATCCTGCAAAAGCTCGGCTCCTCAAAAGCCCCAAACCTCAGGCAGGAGAAGACATACTCTCCTCAGAAGTCTTGCAAAGATCCTCTATAAGCTCAGAGAAAATCCCCAGCCAACTAAAGGCTCTGACAACAGAACCACGAAGGAGCAAAACATAGGACCAAAGAACAACTAAAAGGGAACCATCAGAGGTCGATGAGCAAGGTACCAGAGGAAGATGGGCCCCTAGCCAGCCAAAAGAAGCAACGACAGATCAGCCCTAGAAAACTCTAGCTCAAATCCTGCCAAAACAAATTACTAACCTACCCTGCGCACAAGAACGCCAAACATAAGCGGTGGGAGACCCCTACAAGTAAACAATAAGTAATGGGCAGAACAGCACCAGAGAATCTGGCTAAGAGGAAACCTAGGCCATCCCAAAGAAAATTCTACCACCGGATCCAGAAGAAGCAGATCATTAGCTAGACCCCACTCCAAGAACCACCAAAAGATCTCCACCATAGTACCTAGTTAGAAGTGCAAATAGATCCTCATCCAAACCAAAGCAATCTCAGCTCCTCAATAGGCAACACACTCCCCGAAGGCAAGGAGGGAAAGGATAGGAGATAAGAAAGCTCGAGCAAGAAAGAACCAAAATGAACTTTCAACAGGAGGTACCAAGGAGTCGTCCAAAGATACCTTAATTTAGAGGTACCCATCATTTGGAAACACCAGCATCCAAAAGTAACAGCCAAACCCATGACTTACCAGAGTAAGCCTGTCATCACAAATAAGCAACGTTTTCCTGAGTGAGAAGGGAACGCTCTCCTGGAGTGAAAGGAACGAAAGATAGACATCGAGCTCACAACGGAGAGACGATATGAAGGCCTAAACACACAGCAATACATGGCTCCCCAAAACTCCTCAATGGTTCAATCAAAGAACGATAATATAGCTGAGAAGATGTCATAACCCAGGCGGTTCAGGAGATCGGAGAAAGCTGGTTCTCAAACCACGGCACTAAGGCACATGAGAAGGGCCAGCCCTAAGGAAACCTCAGCTCGGAATCAGAAGACCAGCACCTAACCAAAACCGCCATCGAGCCCACCTCAACACCCTAGCCAACGTAGCCTAGACAACTGAGAAAATGAGCACCTCCCAAACCTTATGATAGCTCTACCAATGAAGCCACTGAGGACCATCATAAACATAATTTATCTCATCTGAACATAGGAGCCAGCTTCTAAGCTCGAACCGTAATCAATATAACGATCATTGGGAAACACCATCATTCGAAAATAGCAGCCGAGCCCATGACCTACCAAAGAAGCTCAGCGTCACAAATAAGCCACGTTCACCTGAGAGAGAAGGGAACACTCTCCTGGAGCGAAGGAGGGAAAGATAGACATCAAGCTCACAATGGAAAGGCGATAGACAAAAACAAACGGCCTACTTGGCCCCCCAAAACTCCTCTGATGCCCTACCAAAGAACTGCACTATGGACGAGAAGGCCTCAAAACCCAATCGACTCAGGAGGTCAGAGAAAACTGGATCACAAACCACGGCGCTAAGGCGCATGAGACAGGACAGCCCTGAGGAAATCCTCAGCTCAAAAATAGAAAGGCCAGCTTCAAACCAAATCTGCCATCAGACCCATCCCCGCACCTAAGCCAACGTAGCCTAAACAGACGAGAAAAGAGAACCTCCCAAGCCAAATAACAGCTCTAACAGTAAGAAACACCGAGGACCATCATAATCATAATTAACCCCGTTGAACAACACTAGATTAATCACCCATTAATCACAAACAGGCATAATACTCCAAGGAAAAAAAAACCTTAATCAAGAATACTCAGGAAATCAAAGGGCCGTGGGCCCACGATCACCTTAGTGCACAGTACCCACCAAGCCTTAATCAATATACCAATTAATTTCGCCCACGGCTTTGGCCAAACCCAGCGTTACAGCCTACGGTTTCCCAACACAACTTGGTTCAGTAACCCACTACCACATCCAAAAGTAAGCTATAGCAGACCTGAAAAATAACCCGCGGGACCCACCTCATTGCTAGAAAGCAACTCAGCAGAAGCTCATAGGACCCACCTGGTGGATGATGTCACAATCCATGATGAATGGTGTCACAATCCACTCACAAAGTGGAGGGTCCCACTTAAAAACCATAACCCGAAATTGGCTATCTGAAAAGCCAAACTGCCTGTAAGGGCCAAAACCACCAGCATTAAACCAGCAGCTGCAGCTGCACTTTCCATCATCACACTGCTAATGCAACAAAACCCACATGCATCAAGGCGCGTGGATGAACATCTTCGTCTTCCTCCAAACCTAGGCAAAGAGGGCCGCTGCTACTAACAGTTGTCAATTTCTTTTGCCGCCTGAAACAAATAAATTGACCCGCAATTTATAGTCGACCAGAATGATCCAACTGAAGCTTACGGGTCACTTTGTCCCAAGACCTTGGTAAATCTGAAAATAGTTCTCATGCAACCGAAATAAAAAATCAATAAATCGAAGCATCATCATCTTAACAATCTGAAAATGGTCGGCCTGAAACGGGATCGTTCAAGGTCACCATAAACGTAACTTCGATTTTACCACCAGCACCCTTCCCAGCTACGATTTCTCAAAAAATGAAACCAGATCTACACTTCCTTCTCCAATCGCCCCAGCAAAGAAACCCGAGCTTCAATGGCGAAGAAATATCTAAGCTTCAGCATTCAAAACACAAAAGCTAACAAACCCCAAAACCCAGATTTGCAAACATGATCAGAACCCCATGGGTCGCTGCCAGACAGAAGCTACATCATTCATCGCATTATACACCAGCGAAAGACTACGGGGGAACCATATGTTTCGATATGAGAAAACCCAAATAGTGGATTTACAGATCTCAAAACAAAAACCCATTCGCATGGTATACGAGAAGAAAGAAACTCCATTAATACACAGAAAACTAACACCAACCTTCAATGATACCCTCAGAAGAGGTTGAACCCACTGCTAAGCCAAAAACTAACATCAATATGCTAGTAACACCAAAACCATCGTCCATAGAGCTGTTCTTCCATGTTACTGCATTGCAATCACCATGCGAGAGCCATGGGGAGGAAACTTTACCCCTTCAAATTTCACATTTCAAACTTCATATTTCATTTCCAATCAAGTTCTATTTTAGTATTCAATCTTCTCTTTTCAATTCAAATGCATCATAAAATTTAGTACACGATTTCTCGTTAATCTTATTTCACATTTCTTTCATCAATTTCATAAAGCACCAATAACACAAAAATAAATTCATTTGAAATCATGCCGTATGAAGAAAATGAAATACACCAATCATATGCATATATATAAATTTGAAATTCATATTTTCTTTTTAAAGTTTAAAATTTTAAATGATAACCATGTCACATCGTAACTCACAAATACCCATACTTGTATTTTCAAAACCACTATTTATGTAGAAAAATTTGCTTACATCATAAAGTCTGACCAAACAGTCCAACACATGCATTCCAACCTAAATATATTTATGTAGGTGTATCAAGATAGCCCAAGGGATAAGAATTTTGATAAAAAGGTCCAAATAATGATAAAAACAATCTTTTCCAATACATTCGGACAAAAATGGGTGAAAAACGGTCGAGAAATTTTAACATACACTCACTATTTTAGTCATAACATTTTCTTCGAAAAGAGTTTTACGGTGAGAGTAGTGTCATTGAAAAGAAGACTTTTGGGGCTTCAGTTTGAGTAAAGAAATGACCCAATTAAGAGTCCAGATGAGAGAGATAGGATCAGTGAAAGTTGGCTCAGCACTGCCAGTCTGCTCGAGCGGATAGAGGTGCACTAGAGCGCCCAAACTCTCTGCCATGGGACGGCTCGAGCGGATAGGGCTCCACTCGAGCACGCTTGTGCCCGAGAAAACCCTAAAATTTCCCCTATTTTGAGTTTCTAACCACAATACCCTTAAACATTCATCAAACATGTTTTAAATCTCTATTTCTATCTCCAGTATATTGAATTCAAGTCTCATAAACCCCTTTTATACAATAAATTTAAAGAAAATCATGGTTAATTATTTCTTAAAACTCCCATTTTCATCAAACCCAACTCAATCTACACAAACCTATCAATCTTTCCATCAAGCATGAAATCAACTCGATTTTTACTCACATAAACAAAATATCAACCCAAATCAGTTCAAAACATATGAGATAATCTAAATTTTACCTTAGATTTGGTCGAAAACTTGAGATTCCTTCCAATCTCCCTACCTAGGGTTTTAGTTGTGAGAGTTCTTGGCTCCTTGATACTCTATCTCTCACCTTCTTATTCCAAAACTTGATTTTCATCATCGGTTGCTCTTAATCCAGCTTCAATTTTTAATTTCCACGGTGGAAGGTTAGGGTTTCATAATGTTCTTGGGTTTCTCTCTCTAGAGATGGAGAAGAGAAGAAGAGGAGGAGAGGAGGAGAAGAGATGAGGGAAACGTAAAGTGGTTTCTCATGTGAGTATGGGTTTTCAAATAAAACCCCCCTAACTTACTCCAATGTTCGAGAATCTTCCAAACATTTTTCGATAGTCCGCTCGAGCAGACAGACCACCGCTCGAGCGGTGACCCTTGAAGCTGAATTTTGTGAATTTTCTAAAAACTCAACTCAAATTTCCAACCTTACTCACACATTAATATTTGAATCTTTTCAATAACACAGCCATAACGATATTATTAATCACCATGTATCTCAATTTTACTTTCACATATCATTAATTCAACCGTTTAACGAGCAAATTTTTTTATAGCACCCACGCCCAAACTTAATTCGGTCTTATCTCTTAACCGAAAACATGAAAGATCAAAATGAACAGGCACCGATCATTACAATAAACAAATGAGAGAGTGCCAAGCGGACAAAGTCAAAGTCAAAGTAAAGGGTTAAAATCAAATGTTAATGAATCCAAGATAGAAGTTAAATGGTCAAAACAATGCTCTCAGTTATTGAAGAGAGAATTTTGTATAAGGCCCAAAGTACATCACTCTGAGATTCAAGAGTGAGAATTTGTGTATAAGGCCCAAAGTACGAGAAATTTAATGAAAAGGTTCAACGATGATAAAAGTAATGTTTCTAAAGAAATTTTGCCAAAGTCATGTGAAAAACATTCAATGAAAATTGATACACCCTCTCTATTTTGGCCATAAATTTCTCTACAAAAAGAATATTGAGATCGGATTAGAACCATTAGAAAATAGACTTTTGGGGCTTCAGTTTATACACAAGAACAACCTAATTTGGAGTTCCAATAAGATAGTTGTGCTTATTAGAAAAAGGCCTTGACTTCAAAAAAAAAAAGACCGCTTGATAGATTGATCGATCGGTCCATTAATTCGTCGAAAACAACATTGTTGGTTTTTAAAAGTTCTAACACCCACCAAAGCCTCCTCTCATGAAAAGTAAAATTTTAGAAACTTCAAAAAAAAAAATAATTCATGAAATTTCAATTACAAGCGTGGTGTAGAAATACAAAATGTCATCTCTGAGGTTTTTCCGTAATGCTCCTATATAAAAATGAGTTTCAAAATAATTATCTTACTATATGGCGTTACAAAATATTTAATCAACAAATTGTGACTCGTGGTCCATGAGTACATAAAAGATGAATTTTATCTTAAAAAAAACCCCAAGCATCTCAAGCTTGAACTCCATTACCCTTGGAACCTGAATATGTTAAGCATGAGCACGACCACCCAGTAGAAAAATTATGCATATAGTGAATGTGTACAATAGCTATGAAAAATGGTCGTTTGGTCCCGCAGAGATGGGCGATAGGGAGAAAACGGCACCTGTAATCCCTACTTCAAATTCCTTCAGCGTGCTTATGCGTAAGAATAAGAAAAAGAAACAACGGTCCCAAGCCCTTTTGGATGGTGAATATGAAGCTTCCCCTATGCAGTCTAAGCCGTCCAGTGGTAAGGAAACGATGAAACCGTCTCTTGGTCATTGAAGTTGGTAGTTCTTTCAATGAGGATTGTATGTGGCTTTTGTTTGGTTAGCTTTTCTCCCCTGCTCCCATGCAGGGGTTTTATGGTTTATGTTGCTTAGTTTCCTTATTTTGTTTGGTTAGTGTTGTATCTTTCTGGGGTATGCCCCTTGAATTCATGTCCTTTTTTTTCTTTTTTTATGATACATTTAATTACCCAAAAAAAAAATCATTTATTATCCTATTAAATTCTTTTCATTTGAAGTTCATATTTAGCATCATACTTCACCTTATTAATTCATTAAATGTTTATTTACAATTTTAATTATCCAAAAAAAATGTTTATTTACAATTTTTCCAAATTTTCATTTCCAGGCACACACCACAACTGAATCAGCACACAACTTTGCAAAGCACAAGTCTCAAAATTCAAACCTTTGCCTTTATTAGGCATCAAATGAGAGATTAGGTAATCCCGAACCTAAACCTCTGTCATTACCGGGCTTCAATCAAGGGACCAAGCAATTCAAAATGGAAATCTTTGTTTTTATCAGCTATTAAACCGAGAGACTAGGCAATTCCAACCCTTGTGCAAGTTTACAGTCTTTCAAGGATTGGTCTCACATCTCACTTATTTTTCATATCCAATACAACCAAACAAAATGAAGTCTTACATGCTTATCCACGCATAGTGGGCACTTAAACTCATTGAGTCAAATCCCACAACACTTGTTGAAAATCAAACTCACCTAACTCACCAATTTTATTTTCAAATTTCTTTAGAATATTCCACATTACATTTTTGTTAGTCCTAGGCAACCCAAGAGGAGGCTGATTTGGGTTTCTAAACAATAATAAATAATTTTAAAAACTTTTTCAAAATTTTTTTAATTTCAAACAAACAAATATAGCACATATATAAACAATAGTGAAATTGAAGAGGTAAGAGACAGAAAGTCTTGGCTTTTTCCAAACCTATGTCTACTCCTCAAGTTTCTCCTTAAGAACTTGCATTATAACCGAATGCTTCATAGATGTATTCAAAAGTCTTTACAACTTAAAGAGGTTTCTATAAACAACCCTTATTTTTCTAGACTCTCTTAAGCTCTTATTTAAGAAATTAGCTCACTCTTTTAAAAAATCACAAGGGTGACTCACCCATTATAATAAATGAGATTTGAATAAGAAATTCACTAACACTTATTCCTTACAATGATTTGCTAATAAATGTACAAGAAAGTGAGAGTATTTGGGCTAGAGGAGTTAATGTAGCAGTAAATGCATGCTTCTTAATTATCAAAAAAAAAATGCAAGCTTCTTTGAAGGATTTGAGCTTTCAATGCAATCAATAGAATAGTTTTCAGAAGTTTGAAGCTCTGAAATTTAACTCTTTATATAGCCCACTGAAGTAAATGACTGTTGGGTGGTTCGTGGAGATAATAAATACTCTGAAAATGTTACCGTTTGAACCAGCGTGCTTTTTAAAATCCATCGCAGGTGTCGACACAAATCTCTTTAGTGTTGACACAATCTGGTCGTGGCCTTAGCTCTTGGACAAACGTGTTGACTCAATGCTTCGTTGGTGTCGACCTTATTTTTGCAGTTTTTTCACCCACAAAGTGGTGTCGATTCATGGAACTTTTAGTGTCGACACTTTTATTTTTTTAATTTTTTAGCTAGGATCTTGGTGTCGACTCATATTAGAGTTGATGTCGACTCAAGGCTTCATGGTCTGCCCATGGTGTCAACTCATGTCTTCGTTGGTGTCAACTCATGTCTTCATTGGTGTCAACTCAATTGAGAGACTTTAGCTACTAGAAATTCAGTGTTGACACTTCTTCACTTTGGTGTCGACCCTTTCAGTCAAACTTGGCACTGGAAAAATAGTGTTGACCCTTCTTCATTTTGGTGTCGACTTAGGAAGTTTGACTTGGCTACTGGAATTTCGGTGTCGATCCTTCTTCATTTTGGTGTCGACCCAAGAAGTCCGACTTGGTTATTGAAATTTCGGTGTCGACACTTCTTCACTTTTTTGCCGACTCAAACTGCTTGTTTCTGGAGGGTACCTTCATGTTGACTCATTTGTTCTTTGGTGTCGACACATTTGGGTCAGTATTCGAGGGATGACTTGAAGTCTCTGTGTCGACTCATTTCTCTTTGGTGTCGACACATTTCGAATCTCCTGGATAGTATCTTGGTGTTGACTCATGTTGTCTTTGGTGTCGTGTGAGACCCTGACCCATTTTTTGGCATTTTTTGACGCTTGTTTATCGTTTTTGTTACAGTATGTTCATATGTGTTTTTATGCATGTGGGGTTAATTTTTGGGGCCGTTAGACGTTGTGGTACGAATTTTTTTTTAAAAAAAAGATATTTTCGCTAGCCTATAAATATCTGTCTTTAGATATTTTCCAAAATATTTTCCATCTCTCTAGATTTGAAAACCCTAGAATGCTCTTCCTTCTCTCTAACTTCTCAGGGGCCTAGGACTTAGTTTTCGACGATCAGATAGCGGATCCTTAATATCAACGTGGTGGGCTATGCTTATGATGTGAACCCGCAAGGATTTGAATTCCCTTGAACCCACGAACAATTTGAACTAAACCCAAGAACGTCAAAATTAAGTCAATGAACAAATCTTGACCTGTTGAACTCTTGTTTCAAGAACCAAGATTGTAGTTAGGACGCCACAAGGAAGAAACCTTGATAAGTCCTTTAGCTCACTCAAGAACTATAAGAGAAACTTTCTCTCAAATAAAATTTCACTTCACTTTATTTATGTCAAAATAATACATGGAGGCTCCTTTATATAGGAAAAGGTTGGATGCAATTCTTTGTTTCTAAGCAAAACGGGATAACATGTGCTAAGATCTTGTGCTACGATTGCACCAATCCTTGCTAGCTAAAACTAAACCTAACTAAATCCAATCATGGGCTAGCTGAAGTTACTTAGGCCCAAACCCTTATTCTTCTTGTAATAATTAAAAGCAAAACCCAACAAATTAAATAGTCCAACAAGCCC
>JAULJZ010026103.1:0-15401 GCA_032270985.1 Heliamphora pulchella | reverse complement strand
GGCGGGTATTGAAAATCTTAACGTGGGGAGAAATGGTAAGCATTTAATAACAGGAGCTCAATGCAAGAAGGTCTTGATATTATGAGTTAGAGTGTAATTATAGTTTTTTAGTGGGGTGAACTGTAATTCAGTGTTTTAAGAAAATTGTAGAAACCACTGCGTCTTTCCATAATTGCAGAAACCGCTTGTCAGTATCTGTGTTCCACTGAAAGTTTTATTCATAATTACTCTCTAGGTCCCTACGTAATCCTATATATATGCGGGTAGGTTAAACCAGTTTGATATATCATATATCATATTTTGTCTCTCAAGACTAAATATATCTGGGTTCTGTCGGTACGAGTTCTCGATAGTCCGTAGTCCACACTACTTTCGAGGATCACATACAAAAATTCGGTAGAAGATTTGACAGGAGCTTCAACTCGGAGTCAAAAATAAAAATTTAGTTGCACAGGCTCCAGATAAAAATTTTGACGTTGAATGATCAAAAATAAACCCGTGCAACCAAAGTTAATTTAGAAGAATACTTTTTCTCGATCTAATTTTCAACTACGACTTGATTCCGAGTTGAAACTCCAGTCAGATCTTCTACTGTATTCCCATATGTGATCCTCGAACGTAGTGTGGATTACGGTCTATCGAGAACTCGTACCGGCAGAATCCAGATATCTTTCATCTTGAAAGACAAAAAAATGATATATGATACACGAGATGATATCAAACTAGTTTAGCCTATCCGCATATATATAGGACTTCAGTAGGGACCTAGGGAGTAATTATAAGTAAGACTTCCAGTGGAACACAAATACCTACCAGTGGTTTCTATAATTATGGAAAGACGCAGCAGTTTCTGTAATTTTTATAAAATACTGAATTACAGTTTACACCACTAAAGAACAATAATCGCACTCTGACCCATAATCTCAAGACCTTTGTGCATTGAGCTCCTATTATTAAATGCTTACTATTTCTCTCAACGTTAAGCTTCTCGATACCCGCTAATTAAATTTAATAACTGACAATTTAATTTAATCGACATTTTGATATTTCTTAAGTCATTCCGCTTAATTTATTTGACTGCCGTATAATCAAATCCACCTGCAGGGTTTGGTCCGTTCAAAACTTATAAGCATCTTTAATGGGGTATCGTCAATCCTGATTTATCGGGATGTGGGTTCCGTCAATAATTAATATTTTTTATATAAATAATACCGTTATCCAATTCACCGGGAATATAGATCCATATAAGATCGCACCCTCTAATGAATCAAAACAATGAATATTAAATATATGCAAATCAATATTTATTTTAGGATTGAAAGGATAAGAACTATTCATAATAATCTGGGAGTGTGAATTAATTTATATAGTCAATACAAAATTAATTATCCCAAATGTCCCGTTCAATACACATAAAGTGTACTGGCAGAGAGAGTCAGAATAATAGACGACGCTATTATCAGTTTTCCGTAACCAAGACAGGCCTACTAAAACTCTGTACTACAGTAGTACCGATGGTATGTACATTTCTATATAAACTATGAACATAAAACTTATATTCTATAAGAACCCAAATTCTGATTTTTTGTGTGCAACCCGTACTCTACACACCAGATTAAATACTTGACATAATATTGGACATCTATGTATAACATTAAAGAAAAAATATACATATATTGCTCATAAAAATTTTCATAAAAAGAAAAATTAATTTTATTAAAAATAAAATTAATACTAAAAACATGATTTTCAGTATACCAACCCTAACAATCTCTCACTTATAGTCAAAAGCATGCTGTCATACATCTGACTCCCATGCCCTCTACATGATTATCAAAAATTTTAGCTGGTAAGCTCTTTGTAAAGGATCTGCAAGGTTGTCTCTTGATGTAACCTCTATGTTTAACTGAAAATCTGAGTTTGTGTACCCCGAAGGTACTAGACTGTCTATCTGGTTAACCAATATATAATCTTTAGTCCTTTTCACGTACTTGATTATATATTTTTTACCGTAGTCCAATGCTCTTGCCCTGAGTTAGACTGATATCCGCTAACCATGACAACGGCAAAGCAGATGTCGGGTTTAGTGCAAAGCATAGCCAACATGAGGTATCCTACTGTCAAAGCATAAAGAACTGCATTCATCCTCTTTATCTCATCAGTTATTTTAGGACACTGATCCTTGGATAGAGTAATTCCTTGCCTGAAAAGAAGAAACCCTTTTTTGGAATCATGCATGCTAAAACGAGTAAGGATATCATCGATATACTTTACTTGTGATAAGCCCCACATTCTTTATTTTTGATCTCACACAAGCTTTATTCCAAGAATGTGGCTAGTTTCTCCCAAGTCCTTCATATCGAACTGCCCAGATAACGATACTCTAACTATAGATAATGCCCCCACATCGTTTCTGATGAGTAAGATATCGTCTACATAAACTACTAGGAAGATCACCACGCTTTCGTCACACTTCTTGTACACACAGGACTCATCCGAACTTTGATCAAAACCATAAGATTTTATTGCTTGATCAAACTGAGTGTTCTAAGACCTCGATGTTTGCTTAACTCCATAAATAGATCTCTTAAACTTGCACAACATGTGCTCTTGGCCCTTTGCAATGAATCCGTCTGGTTGTTTCATATAGATACACTCGTCAAGACTTTCGTTAAGGAAAGCTGTCTTAACGCCCATTTGCCAGATTTTGTAATCGAAATGAGCGGTAATGAATAAGAGAATTCGGATAGACTTAAACATGGCAACCGGTAAAAAAATTTCCTCATAGTCGATCCCTTTTTTCTGAGTGAATCCATTAGCAACAAACCTAGCTTTGAAGGTTTCAACCTTCCCGTCTACTTTTCTCTTTTTCTTGTAGATCCACTTGCATCCAATGGGTTTTATCCCTTCGGGTGGTGCTATAAGTTCTCAGACCTGATTAGAATACATAGATTCTATTTCTGAATTCATAACCCTTTGCCAAAGATCTGCATCTTTGTCTTTTAGTGTTTCATTGTAGTTACAAGGCTCAGTATCTAGTTTTAACGGGATCTTGTCAAACGATTGTCTCAAGAACATATACCGATCAGATTGATGAACAACCATCCCGCTACGACGAGGCACTACCTGTGTCTATGTACTAGCAGTAACAGACTGTGCAGAATCTAAACCCTATGTATCAGCACCCTGTTCTTGATTTGTACCTGTCCCGATAATCCTCCCACTACGACGATATAATAGAATATCAGTGACTTGTGATTCCTCTTCCATTCTACTGGTATTTTCTCTCAGTTCTTCCAGAACAATTTTGCTATTGGGCTTGTGATCCGTAATATAAACATCTTCCAAGAATCGAGCATTGGTGCTAACAATGACCTTCTGATTCTTAGGATTATAAAATAGACCACCATTCATTTCCTTGGGATACTCCACAAAGAAATAGACTTCTGTCCTCGGTTCCAAGTTACTCGTGTTCTCTTTCAGCACATGTGCTGGACACCCTCAAATCTGAATGTGTTTCAGACTAAGCTTTTGCTCGATCCACAATTCTATGGGAGTCGAAGGTACTGACTTAGAAGGTACCAAGTTCAGAATGTTAGTTGCTATTTCTAAAGCGAGTTCCCAAAATAAATCTGATAAACCTAAATAACTCATCATAAACCTTACCATTTCCATAAGAGTCATATTCTTCTTTTTGCTACACCATTCTGCTGTGGAGTGACAGGTGCAGTCAACTGGATGTATTTTCCTCTGATGACAAGTAGTCCTTAAACTCTCCCAAGAGGTATTCCTCACCACGGTCAGATTGTAGTGATTTGATACTTTTACCCAGATGCTTCTCTGCCTCCGCCTTGAATTTTTTAAAGCATTCAGACTTACGGTGCATCGGGTAAATGTATCCATACCTTGAGTAGTCATTAATGAAACTGACAAAGTACTCAAAGCTACCTCTAGTCCGAATTGTCATAGGACCACACACATCAGAATGAACCAGCTCCAACTGTTCTTTAGCTCTATAGCCTTTGGCCAAAAATGGCTTCTTTGTCATCTTACCCTCTAAGTAAGATTCACAGACGGGACGTGCCTCCACTTCTAATGAACTCAAAGGTCCATCTGCTACTAGTCTGTTTATCCTTTTTAGATTAATATGACCTAAGCATAAGTGCCGAAGAAACGTTTGGTTCATTAAAGAAGAAAACTTGCTCTTATATGATAATATAGATGTTTTATTCGTTTTAGTCAGTTGCAGTGTAGGAGAGATTGGAGTAATAATATAAAGGTTATCCACCAATGTACCAGAACAGATAACCCGTTTATTACCCTTAATAACTACAGAGTTGTTAAAATAAACCAAATATCAGTCTTTAGCTAATCCAGAAACAGAAACTAAGTTCCTTCTAATGGCTGGTATATAAAGACAATCTCTTAATATTAAAACTCATTCTCTACCAAAATTGAGAGTGACATCTCCTACTGTAACTGCTGTTATTTTTGTATCATTGCCCATATATAGGTAAATCTCTCAATTACTAAGTTGTCGAATTTCTTAAAACCCCTGCAATGAATTACAGACATGATTAGTGGCTCCCATATCTACACACATGGTACCGGTATATAACACTGCTAAACATGTTTTCACAACCAGCAAATAGAAATTACCCTATTTGTTCTACCTTTTGAGAAATACTAGACATAACTCTTTCCAGTGTCTAGTCTGATTGCGGTGAAAACATATGCCTTTCGACTTTTTCACATCAGTCCGTGGTCTACTAATTACCCTGAAAATCATGTCTCCTTGTTTCTGAACTTTTTTCTTCTTCATGCTTTTCGGCCTAGAGGAAAAATCTTTTTCAGAAACAAACACATTTTCTGGTATTGGAGAAATACCATTTGTAGTTAAAACTATACCCAAGTTATTTTTTCAGTCAACAAAATTCAGTCATGTTAGTATGTTTTCATTGAGTATTGAAGCGAGTGGGTTGAGATCCATTTTAATCTTGAGAATCACATAATTGAAAAGTCGTTAATTATGATGAGCAAAATTTTGAATTCATTTTAATTTTGTTCCCTCTACTGTTCTAAAATTAATTTGCCAGCAGTCTGGTAACTTGGGAATAGCATGCCTCGTTGTGAGAACATCTACTATCCTCCATAAGAACAGACAGGTCAAATCTTTTTAATTTTACTATCTAGGCAACTGACAATACCAAGTAAAATTAAATAGCTGACATAGTTTCGGTCTAGTATATGATAGCAGTAACTTAGTTTGAGATATACTATTGTATACAGCTAAGTGTTAACCATCACCTAATCCTAAATTTATCGCTTCACAATGAACCCCTCAGTTAGATAAGTCATCCACACTAACAATTATCCTTAAAGGAGGTTTGTACTGGTGATACCGCAATTAATCTGTCAGTTGGGGAGAAAGGCCTTACTACCGACACGTAGAGTTTAATTGCATCGCCTACAAATTGGTGATGGAGACCGTGGGATGTATCTACGAATAAATTTTCTCTCCTACTTAGATTTTTAAAATATTTTTAAGGGTTAAAAAAATTAATTTAATTAAAATAAATTTATTAATTTCGAAAGCCGCACAATCTGAAATAATCAAACATATTTTCGTGTACACGATTTCAAATATTCTGATTTATCAAACTATCTTTTCGTGTTTAAATACGTAACAAATAAAATTTAATAAATGCACAGTTTTTCCTTCAACTTTGCAGGTAAGGTAGTGATTAAAGGCATTTATTTATTTTATTTTTCATTCCACATTTTTTGAAAAATAATAATTTATTTTGATTAAATATTTTTTTATTTAATTATTTTAAAATCTGAAATTAATTCTCACATTTTTCCAAAATATCTGATTTAAAAAAAATTATCTTTAAACGTGATATTTTGTAAAAAATGAAATATCTAAAATTTTTTCATTTAATTAAAATTAATTAATTAAAAAAACTTAATTTTATTTTTAATTACAAAATATTTTAATTAAAACTAAAATTTTGAATTAATTAAATTACCAGGATAAATAAAACTAAAATTTATCATTCACGTAGTTAATATAAAAAAATAAATTAAATACAAGATAAATATAAAATATTTTGATTTTATGATTGGATTGAAACTCTAAAGAGTTACAGTTTCCTGTTAAGAGATAAGTTTCTAGTATTCTGTTTGTATCATGATCCCTTGATATTATCTGATAAATCATATCAATTAAAAACACCACCAAAACAGCACCACCGCTGCCCCAATCTTGATTCAAATCCACTGCGTTGATGATTGTTCCAAACAGTGTTTGGGATGGATTACACCAGCCTTTTTGGGAAAACAGCTATATGGGCGGAAGAATCACTGCTCAAGCTTTTTATTTAAAAAATATAAAAAACGTGGCTGTTTGGAATTGCTGCCGTGGAGACTGGCGCCTGGAATTGCTCATGTTTTGGCGCTGCTGATTGGCGGATTGCTACTGTGGTTTGCTTGCTTTTTGAAAAAAAAAACAAAACATTGTCCCATCCAAACAGCTCCTTAATTGCCTACTGCTTTGGATTTTTTCCTGGAAAATCGTTGCAACGTTTAGATGATGCGCCGCTGCTGTGGATTGTTTGCACTTGATTGGATCCGGCACTGTGTTTGGCTTAAAAACCACTTGGAGATCACTTCCCGCCGCCACTGTGTTGGGAAACCACTGTTGATTAGGAATCTGGCGCTGCTGTTGAACACTGCAACAGCTTGGAAACCGCCGGCCAGTTTTTTGGCTCCTTTTCTCCCCCCCTCTTTTTTTTTTCTTCTTTTTCTTCTATCTAAAAAAAAAAACTAGAAAAAATATTGTAAAGCAATATAAAAAAAACCAGTTGCCGCCGCCAACCACCACCGATTACCACCGCCTTCAATCTTCCATACCAATTCTTATTTATTTATTTTTCTAATAAACTAAAAAAAAAAAACTTAAAGATCATAAAATATTTTTGGGATAATTACACTTACCTCCTCTGAGGTTTAAACTTATTACAGGGACCTCTCATGTGGTCTCTGAAATTATACTAACCTAACATGAGATTTAATTTTTAACATCAATTGCACCCAACTATTAAAATTTTCGTTGAAATTTAACGAAAATCACCCCTCTCACCTCAAAACCACCATTCAAACCACATTTTTTCTCCAAAATCACAATTTTCATCCCAAAATCACCCTTCTCAAAACTACCATTCCGTTGAAATTTGGGGTGAAAAGGGTGGTTATGGGGGGGGGGGGGGGAAGGTGGTTTGAAGGGGGATTTTAAGATGGGAATTGTGGTTTTGGGGTGGGAGGGGCGATTTTCATTAAATTTCAACAGAAATTTTAACAGTTTGGTGTAATTAATGTTAAAAATTAAACCTCATGGGAGGTTAGTGTAATTTCAGAGACCATATGAGAGGTCCCTGTAATAAGCTTAAACCTCAGGGGAGTTAAGTGTAATTATCCTAATATTTAACATCAAAACCTATGTCCCGTAAGTTCACATTCGATCTAAAATAAACTTAATCTATCACGGTCAACCCCTGCGATTAAAAAATAATTAATCATCATCCATTCATTCAATCAAATATGAAAATAAATTATGATTATAAAATCGGGCTCCAGATAACCGTAAACAAAAAATAAAACGGTTCTGATACCAATTTGTTGGAGGCAAAACTGCAAAGATCATTATTTTTGTAAACGATTTTTGGTAAAAAAAAACTAACTGGATGGGTAAACGCCGAAACGTACTCCAGATAAAATTTTTAACGTCGAACAATCAAAATAAACCGGTGCAACCAAAGTTAATTTAGAAGAAAATCTTTTGTCGATCTAATCTTCAACTACGACTTGATTCCGAGTTGAAACTCCTATCAGATCTTCTACTGTATTCCCTTACGCGATTCTCGAACATAGCGTGGGTTACGGATTATCGAGAATTCGTATCAGCATAACCCCGATATCTTTCGTCTTAAAAGACAAAAATATGATATATGAGATATGATATATTTGATATATGATATATGATCTATCAATTTCAAACTGGTTCAGCCTACCCGCATATATTTAGGGCTACAGCAGCGATCTAGGGAGTAATTATGACTAAGACTTCAAGTGGAACACAGATATCTACTAGCGGTTTCTACAATTATGGAAAGACGCAACGGTTTCTGCAATTTCTATAAAATACTGAATTGCAGTTCACACCACTAAAGAACTGTAATTGCACTCTGACCCATAATATTAAGACCTTCTTACATTGAGCTCCTGTTATTAAATGCTTACTATTTCTCTTCACGTTAAGATTTTCAATACCCGCCAATTAAATTTAATTACAGACAATTTAATTTAATCGGCATCTTGATATTTCTTAAGCCATTCCGCTTAACTTATTTGACCGCCAAATAATTAAATTCACCTGCAAGATTTGGCCCGGTCAAAACTTATAAGCATCCTTAAGGGGGTATCGTCAATCCCAATCTTTCGAAAAGTGGATTCCGTAAATAATCAATATTTGTCATTTAAATAATACCGTTATCCAACTTACCGAGAATATAGACCCATATAAGATCGCACTTTCTAATGAATCAAAACAACGAATATTAAATATATGCAAATCAATTATTATTTTAGGATTAAGAGGATAAGTACTATTCATAATAATCTTGGGGTGTAAATTAATTTATGTAGTCAGTATGAAATTAATTACTCAAAATATCTTGTTCAATACACATAAAGTGTACTAGTACAGAGAGTCGAAATAATAGACGATGCAATTAAACCATGCGTGTCGACAGTAAGGCCTTTCTCCCCAACGGACAGATTAATTGCGGTTTCGCCAGTACAAACCTCCTTTAGGGATAATTTTAGATAATTGTTAGTGTGGATCACTAAAATACTAACATGATTGAATTTTGTTGGCATGTCTGGTCTTATGATGGATAGTAGACATCCACCCATCGTGCCATGCTATTCTCAGGTTACCAGGTTGTTGGCGAATTAATTTTAAAATGGTAGAGGTAACTAAATTAAAATAAATTCAAAATTTTGCTCATCACAATTGACGGTATTTTAATTATGTGATTCTCCATATTAAAATGGCTTTCAACCCACTCGCTTTAATATTCAATGAAAACATACTAATAGGACTGAATTTTGTTGACTGAAAATGTAACTTAGATATAGTTTCAATTACAAATGGTATTCATTCAATACCAAGAAATGTGTTTATTTTTTAAAAAGGTTCTTCATCTGGGCCGAAAGACATGAAGAAGAAAAATGTTCAGAAATAGGGAGACACAATTTTCAGGATAATTAGTGGGCCACAGACTGGTGTGAAAAAGTCAAAAGGCAAATATTTTCACTGCAACCAGATCCGGCACTAGAAAGAGGTAAATTCAGTATTTCTCAGAAGGCAGATTAAACAGAGAAATTTCTATTTGTTATTTATGGAAACATGTTTAGCGGTGTTATCTACCGGTACCTGGTGTGTAGATACGAGAGCCACTAATCATGTTTGTAATTTATTGCAGGGGTTTCAAGAAACTTGACAACTTAGGCAACAATACAAAAGTAATAGCAGTTGCTGTAGGAGATGTCACTCTCAATTTTGGTAGAGATCGAATTTTAATATTGAGAGATTGTTTTTATGTACCTGCCATTAGAAAAAACTTAGTTTTGATTTCTTGATTGACTAAAGACGGATATTTGATTTATTTTAATAACTTTTTGGTTATTAAGGATAATAAATAGGTTATCTGTTCTGGTATATTGGTGGATAATTTTTATATTATTACTCCAATTTCTCTTACACTGTAACTGACTAAAACGAACAATACATCTACTTTACTATATAAGAGAAAGTTTTTTTTAATGAACCAAACATTTCTTTGGCACTTACGCTTAGGTCATATTAATTTAAAAAGATAAACAGACTAGTAACAGATGGACCTTTGAGTTCATTGAAAGTGGAGGCACTTCTAGTCTGTGAATTTTGTTTAGAGGGTAAGATGACAAAGAGGCCCTTTTCGACCAAAGGCTATAGAGCTAAAGAACCATTGAGGCTGGTTCATTCTAATGTGTGTGGTCCTATGACAATTCGAGCTAGATGTGATTTTGAGAACTTCGTCAGTTTCACTGATGACTACTCAAGGTATGGATACATTTACCTGATGCACCGCAAGTCTAAATACTTTGAAAAATTCAAAGAATTCAAGGCGGAAACGGAGAAGCATCTAGGTAAAAATTCCAAATCACTACAATCCGACCGTGGTGGAAAAAACCTCTTTGGAGAGTTTAAGGACTATTTGTCATCAGAGGAGATTACATCCCAGTTGACTGCACCTGGCACTCCACAATAGAATGGTGTAGCAGAAAGAAGGAATATGACTCTTATGGAGATGGTAAGGTTAATGATGAGTTATTCAAGTTAACCAAATTTGTTTTGGGGACTCGCTTTAGAGATAACGGCTTACATTCTGAACTTTATACCTTCTAGTCAGTACCTTCTACTCCCACAGATTTGTGGACAGCGCATAAGCCTGGTCTGAAACACATTTAGATTTTGGGGTGTCCAACACATGTGCTGAAAGGAAACGCGGGTAAGTTGAAATCGAGGACGGAAGTCTATTTTTTTTTTGGGTATACCAAGTGAACAAATGGTGATTTCTTTTATAACCCTAAGGATCAGAAAATCATTGTTAGCACTAATGTCCGATTCTTGAAAGAGGATTATAATATAGATCACATGCCCAATAACAAAATTATTCTGGAAGAACTAAGAGAAAATACTAATACAACGGAAGAACAAGTCACTGATATCCCATTACCTCGTCGTAGTGGGAGGATTATCGGGACAGGTATAAATCAAGAATAGGGTGCTGATGCACAGGGTTCTGATTCTGCACAGCGTGTTACTGCTAGTACACAGACACAGGTAGTGCCTCGTCGTAGTGGTGGGGTTGTTTATCAACCTGATCGGTATATGTTCTTAGGAGAGTCTTTTGATAGGATCCCGACAGAACTAGATATCGAGCCTCGTAACTACAATGAAGCACTTCAAGATAAAGATGCAGATCTTTGGCAAATGGTTATGAATTCAGAGATAGAATCTATATATTCCAATCAGGTCTAAAAACTTGTAGAACCACCCGAATGGATAAAATCTATTGGATGCAAGTGAATCTACAAGAGGAAGAGAGGAGCCGATAGAAAGGTTAAAACCTTCAAAGCTAGGTTTGTTGCTTAAGTCTATCCGGATTCTCTTATCTATTGCTGCTCATTTCGATTACGAAATCTAAAAAATAGACATCAAGACAGCTTTCACTAACGAAACTCTTGATGAGTGTATCTATATGAGACAACCAGACGGATTCATTGCAAAGGACCAAGAAGACATGTTGTGTAAGCTTAAGAGATTCATTTATGGACTTAAGCAGGCATCAAGGTCTTGGAATACTCGATTTTATCAAACTTTAAAGTCTTATAGTTTTGATCAAAGTCCGAATGAGTCCTGTGTGTACAAGAAGCATGACGAAAGCGTGGTGATATTCCTAATACTTTATCTAGACGATATCTTGCTCGTCGAAAATGATGTGTGGGCATTATCTACGATTAAAGTATGGTTATCTAGGTAGTTCGATATGAAAGACTTGAAAAAAGCAAGTCACATCCTTGGGATCAAGCTTGTGCGAGATCGAAAACAAAGGATGTTGGGCTTATTACAATCAAAGTATATCGATGATAGCCTTGCTCGTTTCAACATGCAAGATTCTAATATGGGATTTCTCTCTTTCAGGTATAGAATCACTCTATCCAAGGATCAGTGTCCTAAGACACCTGATGAGATAGAGAAGATGAAGGCAGTTCCTTATGCTTCGGCAGTAGGAAGCCTCGTGTATGCTATACTTTGCACTAGACCCGACTTTTGCTTTGTCTTTGGCATGGTTAACAGATATCAGTCTAACCTAGGACAGAAGTATTGGACTGCGGTAAAAAATATAATCAAGTACCTAAAAAAGACTAAGGATTATATGTTAGTTTTCCAGGTAGACAGTCTAGTACCCTTGGAGTACACAGACTCAGATTTTCAATCAGACATAGAGCTTACATCGGGAGACAATCTTACAGATCCTTTACAAAGAGCTTATCGGTTAAGACTTTTGATAGTCATGTAGAGGGCATATAAGTCAGATGTATGACAGCATAGTTTTGAGTATAAGTTGGAGATTGTTAGGGTTGGTATACCGAAAATCATATTTTTAGTATTTAATTTTATTTTTAATAAAATTAATTTTTTTTATCTTATAAGAATCTTTACGAACAATGTATATGTATCATTTTTTCAATATTCTGCATGGATGTTCGATATTCTGTATAGTATTTAATCTGGTATGCAGAGTACGACTTGCACACAGAAGATCAGATTTTAGGTTCTTATAGAATATAAAATTTTATGTTCACAGTTTAGATGAAAATGGACATACCATCGGTACGACTGCAACACAGATTTTTAGTAGGCCTGTCTTGATTACGAGGAACAGATAATAGTGTCGTCTATTGTTCCGACTCTCTGTGCTATTATACTTTGTGTGTATTAAACGGGACATTTGGGGTAATTAGTTTTATACTGATTATATAAATTAATTAACACCCCTACGTTATTATGAATAGTATTTATCTTCTTAATCCTGAAATAATTATTGATTTGCGTATATTTAGTATTCGTTGATTTGATTCATTAGAGATTGCGATCTTATATGGGTCTATATTTTTAGTGAGTTGGATAGCGGTATTATTTATATAAAAAATATAATTATTGATGGAATTCAGGTTCTGAAGGATCAGAATTGACGATACCCCCATAAGGATGTTTAATTGGTGGATATTGAAAATCTTAACGTGGGGAGAAATTGTAATCATTTAATAATAGGAGCTCAATGCAAAAAGGTCTTGAGATTATGGGTCAGTGTGCAATTATAATTGTTTAGTTGTGTTAACTGTAATATAGTGTTTTATGAAATTTACAAAAACTGCTGCGTCTTTCCATAATTGTAGAAATCGCTAGTAGGTATCTGTGTTTCTCTAGAAGTCTTACTCATAATTACTCCTCAGGTCCCTGCTGTAACCCTATATATACGCGGGTAGGCTGAACCAGTTTTATATCATCATATATCATATTTTGTCTTTCAAGATAAAAGTTATCTGGGTTCTGCCAGTACGAGTTCTCGATAGTCCATAGCCCACACTACGTTCGAGGATCGTGTAAAAAAATACAGTAGAAGATCTAACAGGAGTTTCAACTCGAAATCAAATCGTAAATGAAGAATCGATCGGTAAAAGGTATTCTTCTAAATTAACTTTGGTTGCACGGATTTTATTTTGATCGTTCGACGTCAAAAGTTTTATCTGAAGCCCGTTTCGGTGTTTGTCCGTCCAGTTAATTTTTTATCGAAAATCGTTTGCAAAAACAATGATCTTGGCAGTATTGCCTCCAACAATTGGTATCAGAACCGTTTTATTTTTTGTTTACGGTTACCGGGGGCCGGGTAGTTTTAGAACTGTTGCTAACTTCATTTTTCAGTCGTTCTAAATTTCAATTTTATGATCATCATTTATATTCATGTTTGATTGAATGGTTTGTGAATGAAAATTATTTTTTTTAATCACATATCTTGCTCATCGGCAACGATTTGGGGGCATTATCTACGGTTAAAGTTTGGTTATCTGGGCAGTTCGATAAGAAGGACTTGTGAGGAGGTAGTCACATCCTTGGGATCAAGCTTGTACGAGATCGAAAATAAAAGATGTTGGGCTTATCACAAGCAAAGTATATTGATGATATCCTTCCTCGTTTTAGTATGCAGGATTCGAAGAAAGGGTTTCTTCCTTTCAGGCATGGAATTACTCTATCCAGTGATCAGTATCCTAAGACACCTGATGAGATAGTGAAGATGAAGGCAGTTCTTTATGCTTCGACAGTAGGAAGCCTCATGTAAGCTATGCTTTGTACTATACCCGACATCTGCTTTGCCATTGGCATGGTTAGCAGATATCAGTCTGACTTAGGGCAGGAGCATTGGACTACGGTAAAGAATATATAATCAAGTACGTGAAAAGGACTAAGGATTATATGTTGGTTTATCAGGCAGACAATCTAGTACCTTTGGGGTACACAGACTCAGATTTTCAGTCAGACATAGAGTTTACATCGGGAGACAACCTTTTACAGATCCATTACAAAGAGCTTACCGGTTAAGACTTTTGATAGTCACAAAGAGGGCAAGGAAGTCAGATGTATGGCAGCATGATTTTGAGTATAAGTGAAAATTATTAGGGTTGGTATAGTAAAAATCATGTTATGGTTGATTTACCCGGTAGACAGTCTAGTACCTTTGTGGTACACAGACTCAGATTTCCAGTCAGACAGGTATTTTCGTAAGTCTACCTCAGGATTTGTATTTACCTTAGGAGGTGAAAATATACGTTAGAGGAGTATCAAGGAGTCCTATATTGCTGATTTCACTATGGAGGCCGAGTATGTGGCAGCTTCTGAAGCAGCCAAGGAGACTGTTTGGCTCAGGAATTTCCTGTTGGATCTAGATGTGGTACCTTTACTTCAGTCGGCTATTACACTTTACTGTGACAATAGCGGAGCGGTTGTAAACTCGAATGAGCTAAGGGTCTATAAGAAAGGCAAGCACATTGAGCGTAAGTATCACTTAATACGAGAAATTATACAGAGAGGTGATGTTGCTGTGACCAAGATTGCATCAGGAGATAACCTTGCAGATCCTTTTACAAAGAGCTTACCGGTAAAGACTTTTGATAGTCATGTAAAGGGTATGGGTGTCAGATATATGACAGCATGATTTTGAGTATAAGTGGGAGATTGGTAGGGTTGGTATAATAAAAATTATATTTTTAGTATTTAATTTGATTTTTAATAAAATAAATTTTCTATTTTATGAGAATCTTTATGAGCAATGTATGCGTACCATTTTTAATGTTATGTATGGATGTCCGATATTTTGTATAGTATTTAATCTGGTGTGTAGAGACGGCTTGCACACAGAAAATCAGATTTTAAGTTCTTGCAGAATATAAGTTTTATGTTCACAGTTTAAATGGAAATGGACAAACTATCGGTACGACTGTAGCACAGTGTTTTAGTAAACTTGTCTTGGTTACGGGGAACAGATAATAGCATCGTCTATTGTTCCGACTTTCTGTACTAGTACACTTTGTATGTATTGAACGGGACATTTGGCTTAATTAATTTTGTACTGATTATATAAATTAATTAACAACCCAAGGTTATTATGAATAGTACTTATCTTCTTAATCCTGAAATAATTATTGATTTGCATATATTTAATATTCGTTGT
>JAULJZ010026092.1:0-15402 GCA_032270985.1 Heliamphora pulchella | reverse complement strand
GACCCATAGGGTCAGTTTTCCCATCATATAAGTTGAACTTAGGAGTTTGGAACTTCCTGGGCGGATCAGCCCCGTCCACCTCCCTAGTAAATGGGGAGGCGAATATCTGCTCCAGGGCCCTCTGGGTTATGTCTTGAGCCGACATCCCCGTGGTTGGCTGTAGTCTCCCCTCGAATTGGAGATTCAACCATTGCTTGAGCTCTTCTTTCTCCTCCGCACGCCCGACGTCTTGTCCAGCCTTCCGTTTCTGCTCACTATGGCGCTCGGCTGGTTCGTGGGTGTTGCTGGAGGTCTGTGTTTGCCCTTGTCTGTTCCTTTTGGAGCCTGAGACGCGGCTCTTCTCAGGGTCCTCCACTCGTCGGTCCTCTTCACGCCGATCGGGTTGAGGCTCCCTCCTCCTCGAGCCACGGCTTGCCTGAGGCCGAGCAACATCTCTCATCCGATCACGGTCGGATCTTTCACGGTTGGCCTCTTCTCGTTCTGACCAAACTTCAGGCGAGCGCCGATTCATTTGAGCCCTCATCTCGTGGAGCTCTTGTTGGAGCCTGACCAACTGTTGATCCCTCCTGTTCAGCTCATCCTGATATCCTTCTAGCATTTGCTGCATTGTGAAACGTGGATGATAGCCCCTCCAGAAGGTGTTGTCTCGCAAGAGCTCCTTACATGGGTCCGTTCTCTCCTTTGGTCGACCCTGGCTCCACCAACGTGGACCTCCGAGGGTACAGGGTGTCTTCTTCTACGTTGAGTTGCATGTGACGCTTCTGCGCGTGGTGCGCGTGGTTCTCTCAGTTCTTCAAGATCGTGGTTCCCCCGACTAGCCATGGAGGTGTTCGAGAGATTCCCACAAACGGCGCTAAATTGTAGAGGATCAGGATTGGGATCTACTGATCCCGTCCAAGCAAGCTGTGACGTTAGGGGTGAATGCCACGTGTACGCCTGCACAAGCAAGGGGTGAGATGTCCGCTGGTGGCTTTATACCGGTGGATCCTTTGACGAGTAAGTCAAGCAAGGGAAAGAAATAACTTAAGAGAGAATTTAAACAGAGTTTTGGCTTAGTAAAGAGAGCATACCTTTCAGTTTCAGATTGTTGGCTATTTATAAGTAAAAATATACTTGACCTGTTTGTGGAGTCTGACTCGACCTGAGCAGATCGGGTTATACTTCATTTCTCTGATCAATGCATAGAAATTAATAGTTTGATGGTGAGTTGTCAGTGCCATCATTAAATATCTCTGCAAGATCTCTCTGCAAGTGCCTTTTATCATGACAAGATGTCAATTAGCATTCAGATCTAGCTTGGGCTAAACTACAGGCCTAACTTGGGCTAGGGCTAAGCCATCCCTGTTTGGTTCTAAGCCATCCCTGTTTGGTACCCTAGCCCCTAAATGGGCTTATTTACAACTGATCTCTTGTCTTCATATCACTTCTTTAATACGCATATTATGGGACACGATCTTCAATGTCAGCCATCCAGCCCGGCCCAGGTTCAAGCATCTCGCCTTGCTCGGCTATGAGTGCCGAGCAATCCTCATAATGGTGCTGAGCATCGTGGCTTTGGGATTCGAGGTCGAACCCCGTCGAGCTCGGGCCCTTCGTCTTGAAGTCTCAAGAGCTCAGATATACCACCGTATAACTCGGCCTATTGCCCGAGCTAATATGGATACTCCGAGGTACATGTCGTGCTGACGTGAACTGCTGCGCTGTACGGCCTTCCACGTGTGCTCCACGTGACTTTGATTGGAATTTGATCTCTCTCAGATGAGATAAAATGTCATGAAAAGAAAATAAAGCTTTAAAAGAAAGAAAATAGAACTTTAAAAGAAAGAAAATAGAACTTTAAAAGATAAAATAGGTACTAACATTAAAAGAAAAAAAATACTAGTCAAATTAATACTAAAAGAAAAAGAAATGAGAAAATTTAAAGTTAGTGATAAAGAGGAGAAAAATAAAAAAAAATGTTAGCAAAAGAAATTACATTAACATTAAAAGAAAAAGATGAAAAATAAAAGTTAAAAAAAGAAGAAAATAAAATAGAGTATTAGTATTAAAGAAATGAAAAGAGGACTTAAAAAGAAGAAAAGAAATTAAAACTACATGACAAGAAAAGAAATAAGATACTAGAAAAGAAAATTACATTACTATTAAAAAAAAGAAAATGAAAACTAGAAAAGAAATGTTAAGCTTAAAAATAAAATAAAATGAGGCATTAAACTATATTACAAGAAAATAAAATAAAATAAACTAGAACACTATTAAAGAAAAATTAGACTAATTAAAGGAAAATAAAATAAAATAAAAGCTAAAAAATTAAACTAATGCTAGAAAGATAAAAGAAATTAAAATAACTATTTAACTTAAATGTGAAATGTAGTATTAATTACTACATTCACATAAGTGTAAGTGCATTATTGTAACAATTAGCAACATCAATTACTTATAATTGTAATGATATTTTAGTACTAAATTGATGAAGCAATAAAAAAAAGAAAAAAAAAGACAATGTACTTAGTGTGGATGTGTAAGCTAAGAAATTAATTAAAACAACTAAACTAAACAAAGAAAATTAAACAATAAACAAGATTAACTACTAGAATAAAGGAGATATGCTAATTAAAATTGAAAATTAACCCGATCACTTCAAAAGAAAAGAAATGTAGTTTAGAAAGATCAAGGGGTCTAAGCGTGGTATCTAGATTGCCGGAGAATCTTCAAATCGGGGATGTGCCTCAACGACTCAACCCTCGGGTGGTGATCCATGCAGGGTTTCAATGTAGGTATTGGAGGTTTGAGACTCGATATCTCGGCAGGAGTTCGGCGTCGGGGCCCGAAATTGCTCGGTGTCTCGACAGGGTTTCACTCTCAAAACTTTTCCCTCATTTTCTCTTTCTGAAAACGTACAAGAGGTATGGTATTTATAGGGTTCATCAGCCAATGAGATGCTGCCACGTTTTAGAGTATGTCAGGTCACTTGGAGTTGCCAGTCGCCATATTTTTGAAAGGTTTCACAAAGTTCTACGGTGGTCGCCACAATACAAGTTGGCGATCGCTAAGTTTTAGGAGGCGGTCTCCACTTTTGGCTAGGGTTTTCAAGAGGTTCTATTGGCGGTTGTCACAATGAACATGGCGGTCTCCTTACTTGGGCAGTAAGTTTCGAAGGTTCAACAAAATTTTATTGGTTTGAAGGTTCCGGGTTCAAATATCGAGCTTGAATCATTTTCTGAGGATCGTACTGAGGTATTATTTCACCTGTTTTCATAATCGAATTCACCTAAAATTAAGCGAGGTCAAATGGGGATGTCTACAAAAAGGAGCTTACGTAGTGACTGTATTAAGAAACTTAGGTTAAGCGACATATCTTAAGTGAGAGCTCCACCATAGCATACAAATCATATTGTATGTGCTTTTAGACAACCATGATCGGGAGAGATAAAATGAATCCCTGCTTCTTCACTGTGTGAGCCTTATGGACTAAAAGCCCAAAAATGTACCCTTAGAACTATGTCATGAAGTCGACACATGATGTTGCTACTTTAGTATATTATCCAAGGGTCATGCGGCATACGATATGATGGAGCATAACTAGGAAAGCAATCAAGATTAAATGGAATGATACGAGTGTCTACGGAAATATCATCTAATAGCACACTGATGGCTTGTGGTCCATGGCCCAGACAATTATGTTGATTATAATTTTTAATATACCGTTGAGCATAACTCAATTGTTGTTACATGAGGGATCAAAGGTGCTAGATCTAGTGTGGTTAAATGATTTGGGATATAGACCAGATAATGAATTGCAATGTTATGTTAATTAAATGGTGGCTTAATATAACACTATTTTTTAAATACTTTTCTTGCTTGGTCGCATGTTTCATTTTTCTGTATGAGGATGGAAATAGGATTGGGATTGAGACTTCTTCAATGAGATATTTGTTATCCATTGTGTATGAGTGGGAGATGTTGTATGTGGGCCATGAAATTGGTTCACATCGAAAAAATAAATTGAGAGATATAGATATACCACCCATTTGAAATGGCATGACAAGGTGACAAACTACAATTGATAATGATTAGTCCTATGAATTTTAACTCTCCTAAAAGATAGAGATAAATGATATCTTTATCTCTATTCCATTCTACAAAAATATATATGATGTAATTTTTTAGATATAGTCATCTCTCTCTCAACTATTGAAAAATTTCTCAATTCATATTTTTGGCACCGTCTTAGCTTGAGGGTTTTTCTAAGGTGTAAATTCATAGAGAACTATACTAACCGCTTTATTTAGTGAAAAAAGCTCATGAGATGTAAAGAGAAGGAATTTGTTAAAAAAGTTGTACTATCCTTAGTATTGTGTAGAAGTACAGAAGAGGTACTTTTAATTTATTATTTTTGTTTTTGTCCTACAGAGGGTATAAAATGACACTAAATTAAAGTAGGTTCTCATTTAAATGTTCATTGTGTAAGCTCGTGTTGTCTTCTTGGGTAAAATTTTTGAACAAAATTCATTATTTAAAAAAGTTATCACGAATTTTATTACGAATTCAAATAAAGGTTCAAATTTTATTGTGTATTGTGTGGGATATGCCGCAAGAAAATTTGAACAATTAATTTTGAATTTTGAGTAAATTTTTGAGTTTATAATATTACTATTTTTTAAAAATTAGAAGTTTAGGGCCCGTTTGGTAACGTTTTTGTTTCCTGTTTTTTATTTATGTTTTCAGAATTATGTAAACAAAAAACAAAAACCCGTTTGGTAATTTATCTATGTTTACAAAAACTCAAAAACTGTTTTCAAAATTTTTGAAATTTCGAAAACACAGAATTTGTGTTTTCGTCTGTTTTGAAAATTGAAAAACTGGAAACACAAAATTTCTCCCTCATCGATGACCACCATCGACATCGCCGGTAAGCTTCGGCAACCTCTTCCTCCTCCCATTTCACTATTTTTTCTCTCTCTCTCTCTCTCTCTCACAGGGGGAAAATCACCACCAGCCACCATAGTGCCGTTGTGAACCACCCCTGTTAGCGCCGCCGGCCATCACCGCCGCTGTCTCCCTCGTCGACGACCACCATTGACGCTGCCGGTAAGCTCTGGCGACCTCTTCCTCCTCCCATTTCACTGTTATCTCTCTCTCTCTCTCTCTCTCTCTCAGCAAACCACCACCAGCCACACAGTGCCGTCATGAGTCACCCCTGCTAGCGCCGTCAGCCACCGCCGCCGCTATCTCCCTTGTCGACGACCACCATCGACACCGTCAGTAAGCTCCGGCAACCCTTTTCTCCTCCCATTTCACTGTTCTCTCTCTCTCTCTCTCTCACACACTGCTGTCTCCCTCTTCCTCGTTTATATTTTTTTAAAAATTTTATCAAACATGTTTTTATATTTTTATAAAAATAAATAAAAATATATTTTTTATTTTTTATTTTTTATAAACAAAAAATAAAAATATGTAACCGTTACCAAACGCCCTTAAAAACAAATAGCCAAAAGTAAACTTCTGTTTAGGGTAACCAAATAGCAGAGGCGGCTAGCAAACTATAATTTGTACAAATAAGAACTCAGAAGGGTTTAGTCAGAACTCGTAAACCCTCCCTGAGTTGAACAGTGACGGTACCGTGCCAAGAAATACTGAGAGCGCTACGATGCGGGGCAATGTTGAAACTCGAGAGACCACGAAACTCATAAACCTGGTAATGTAGACATCATTATTATAACCACCTTTAATTTTCAAATAATGCATCGTTTTGTTCGGAATTGTATCTCAATCAGCGAAATCAAGCGGGCTGGAGATTCATTCCCCCAAATCTGCTCGGTTCTTCAGATTCTGCGATCTCTGAAATCACTTTCTACGGACACTAATCGTAATAGGAGTGGTTGTAGCAGAATTACAAGCTCCTCTAACCAACTATCCTCTTTAACATTCAGATACCTAATCAAATCTTGTGGGTTGTCTCACCAAATTGTTACTCACTCGAAATCCTCAGGTAAATCCGATTCAGTTTTCAAGTTCTTGGAAAGTTATGGATTTTCCAAAACCCAAATCAATATCGTGGTTTCCAGATACCCTAAGATTCTCTGTTGCAGTGTCCAGAAAACCATTAAGCCCAAATTGGATTTCTTTCGTTCGGTTGGCATATCAGAAGCAGATGTGGTGTATATAATAACCCAAACCCCCTTGTTACTGTTCCAAAGCGTGAAGAAACACTTCATCCCTGCTTTTGATGTGCTGAAAAGTTTGTTGGGGGGCCAGCAGAAGGTGGTTGATGCAATCAAGCACAAACCTCGTATCTTTCGTTACCAAGTATACAAGTATCTGCCACACAATGTGGAAATCTTGAAAAAAGTTGGGGTTCCCAACTCGCGGGTTTTGAAAATGATCACTGGATGTGCCATGGAATTGGCAGGATCAACACCGCAACGGTTAAGTGAGGTTGTGACGCTCGTGAAGGAAATGGGTTTTGATCCTACGTCCTCATCATTTGAACATGCTGTTGTTGCGAAGGCACGTGTCAGTGAATCGACTTGGAAGGAGAGACTTAACTTTTATGGAGGCTTGGGTTTCTCTGACGAGGAGACCCGTTCTATGTTCATGAAGCAACCCATTTCGATGTGGATATCAGAGAAGAAGATAAGGGGAGCGGTGGAGTTCTTTGTCAATAAATTTCACTGGACTCCATCGCAGTTGTCGAAGAGACCTAATGTTCTAATGTATAGCTTGGAGAAGAGGATCATCCCGCGGTGTTCTGTTATGCAACTTTTAGCATCAAGAAGCATGATTAGTAAGAATATGCAGGTAACCACCATTCTGGTTTTAACCGAGAGAGATTTCTTACAGAGATATGTGATTAATTATGAGGATGAAGTTCCTGAAGTGTTGGATGCCTACCATGGTAAGCTGAAATTTGATGAATACAACTTTGATCTAGGTATTACTCTTTAACATTATTGGAAATGTTTGTTAGACAATGACAAGTAATATAAGAAAAATAATTTGTTAGACAATGACAATAGTGTGGCCCTTCTTGGTTCCTCTTTTGGGCTATAAATAGCAATTTGAGAATATGATCTGCAACCAAGTACCAACCCACACGCCGCATACTTGGGTGATTGCTAGCTGAACCCCATATGGTGTGGTTTTCCATCACCCATGATTGAAACTTCTTTTTCCTTTTTTCTTATAAAAAAAACAAAAAAAACAGTTGGCTATTGAGATAGACTCACGTTTTTTTAAACCACCACTAAGTTAGATATTTGACCTTATTAAATCTTGAAATTTTATATTTCCACACATGTACTTCTTTCCTTGGTTGGTTTGTTACCCTCAATGGTTTGTTTCTTGTGGGGAATTGTCAAGTTTGAACCCCTCTCGATATATTTGTAGAGTATGTTGCAAATAACTTGGCAAGATTTAGTGGTATGATCCACAACTTGGTAATATCGCCAGTAGTTTGGGTTCTTCTTCTCCATCTTTGTTGGCTTGTTGGCTTGTTGGAAGGTTCTGGGAGGTTGATGGCTTTCCTTTGATGTGTCTTTTGCTTTTATGTGTATGTCACATCAATATTGGATACTTTGAGTAAATGCTGACCTGTTTTGTAGTAAATTTAGGTCTAATTAGGGGGGAAAAAACAAAGAATTGAATTGTTTTGAGTCTAGTGGTAGATGGGAGAGGCTTTCTTGTTTTTTATTCACTATTTTTGTTGGGGTAAGTAGAGGCTTTCTTGTCTTATTTACTCTTTAGACTTTCTGTTCAGTTGATGGGAAAAAGAAAGGGAAAGGTGAAAAAAAACCTGTTTTATTTTCTTGCATGCGTGTTCAGTTATCTTAGAGAAATATGGCTCTCACTGTAACAGTTTTCTTCAAGTAAAAGTTTTTCCTCATATCATATCTTGTAAAAAGTACAACATTATGCATTACGGGAAAATTTATTAAAAAGTTTTTCCTCATATCATATCTTGTCAAAAGTACAACATTATGCATTACGGGAAAATTTATTAAATCTTCTACAAACATTCTTGCAAACTAAATAGGTATTAAGTTAATTCACATATATTTTCTTTTCATTTTCAATTCCTTTTCCGTGCCTCCATTTTCTCGGGAATCATTTTTCCATATAAATTTTTTGCTAACTGAATAGTTCTATAGAGGCAACGGTGGGGTGGATGTGATGGTTGAGATGGGTGTGAGGAGATTGAGTTGTTGGAAGAGAGGGCAAGAGATTGATTCCAAATGGGCCACCTTTATGTAGTGTTCTGAAGTTATGCAGTGAAAGATAGATGCTTAACACAGCTTAGGATCTAACAATAACCTTGTCTGTTTTTCTCTTTTTGATACTATACTTGGAGGGTAGAGTAGACAAATTTTATTATTGCAATTTCCATTCAGGGAATGGTTGGGCCGATAAATGTTTCCTTTCTCTGTTTGGTTTGTATGCCGTATATAACAATAGTACATCGTAATTTGTCCTTTCTATTACTAGTATTGTTAATCATGCAAAACATGATCCATCATTTCCACTATGTTGGACATTGTACATGTATGGATTGTTGTTTGCTTATGATGACTCCACCCATTTGGCATTAGATGTTGTTTTTTTTCTTCAAAGATTTAAAAACTCAGTTTTATTTTTCCTTTTTGTTTTTTAAAAATGCCATGCCAATTGACTAGGTATGGTATGTGTTTTATATTTTCTCTTCATTTGGTGTCTTTGTCGGGCGCATATCCCCATTAAAATGTTGTGTTATTTTAGTAGTCCGCATATTTTTTTTCACTATTAAAGAAGAACTATTTTTTTCTAGATATTTTCCTCTTTTGAATTCTTCATTGTTAAAGTGTGAAAGATTCTTCATTTTCACTTGTTCTTTCTTCCTTCTTTGATATGAGTTGTCTCAGTGTTTTCATTAAATACTTTCTGAGAAACTTTGTAGTTAGTATCTCTTTGTGTGAATTTTTTTGGATGCACACAGTGTAAACTACATTCATAAGAAACTATAATTGGTTTCAATTTGTGAAGCTGATGCGCTGTTGTGAACACCATTGGATGTACATAAGTTTTAGAAGTGCTGCTGAGGCATTCGACAAAATTTACGGATTCCTAATTATCCGAAGCTCATTGCTTCTGCATCAGCTCTGGTGATGGTAAGGCTTCATATACTGTTGGTGAACTTCAAGTTAAGCTAAACAAGATACGTGTCTGAATAAGAAATCATGTTAACAGAATGGATGGAACTTCCTAAATATATACTGCAAAGTTTTGGATAAACCTCTAAAGAATCAGAAAGGTGTCTATATTGTGGTGTATGATTTGGCAAAATGGTTTACAGATTTGAAATTTTGAATAGGATTGAAAATCTCGTGCCTATCTATTCAATTGGGTCGTCCTTTATCTTACATGCCTCTTGGCAAGAGTAGTAACATGTATCTTGGAAGTATTGCAGTAATACCATAAAGAATAGGTTCATGTCTGATTTTGTAGAAATTTGTAAGAATTTTAGTTGAACCTCTTTGAAAAGGACTTCTGTTATCGACTTGACCTTTCTAAGCAGTCCCGAAGAAATGCTTGTGAGTATAAAATATTGAGACTTCATGAAGCAATTTTTTTTTTTTTTTTTTATCATAGCTAAGGAGATGCACAGATCAAGGCAGTATCCCAATGGAATTCCATAAAAGAAACTTAGCAATTTCATTTTGCTAGAGAAGAAGTAGAAAGAAGAAAGAATCTTATGAAAGTGAAACTTCTTATTAAAAGACTCTTTTGCCTGATCAAACTTATTGTGCTAGAGAATCCATGGAAGTTGTTCATCTATAATTGCTTGAGTACAATCTGCAGCGGGGCTGTAGAGTGAGATGGCTTGCTATTAAATCTGAACTTGGACAAAGGCCACCACGAAGGAGCATATAAATGTTCTCCTCAGTCTAGTGATTATTTCATCACAAACAAATGTCTGTTTGGGGGATTTATTTCAGATTATTGAGTCTATATTTGGTTATGTTATTTGAGTCACAAGCAAGTCCGAAGATGAAGATTTTGAAGACTCGAGCTAAAGCAGAATATTAGATATATTGGGATTGGAAGGTAAAACAATAGTGGACTGCATTCATATTTATATAGGTTCATTTTTTTTAAAAAAAATCTGGTTGGGCTTGTTTTTATTGGATTCATGGGTCTTTCAGACATATCTTCTTCGTTGGAATTAATGCCGTAGGCTTCATTCGATTACAACTATATTTTTGTATCCTTTGTTCGAATGTGGCCTGCTTTGTTCAAAGATTTGGTGTGTTTCGGAACATGTAAAATCTAGCATATTCATTGTTCGAGCACAGATTGTTTTCGTTCACTGCATTGTAGTAGTTGCGTCAGGAAGTTGTTAAATGTGAGTAGTGTTTGTAGAGGATATTGTTTCATATGTTCTCTAAGTTATCTGTTGGCTACATATAGTCATCTTGATTTGTGTATTAGGTACTTGCACATTAAAGAACCCGAGAGCTTCTTTCTAGTTCATATAACTTTCAAGATTCTTTGTGATTCTTGATTGATAGTATTGTGTCCTTGCTGATCTCCTTATGTTAAGTTTATTGCGAGTGTGAGTCGGGGTTTTATATTACAGCCGATAGTAATGGGATTTTGTATCTCCGATACCGATATTTCCAATGTATTTGTCGATGCTGTCTGATATTGTCAGACATACTAATACCGATACATATTCTGACACCGCAATTTTAGAACCCTGGTGTGAGTGTTAGGATTGGTTTCCTAAGCAAACTCCCCATTGAAATAAATTTTGGAACTCACTTGATCTGCTGCTTGATGCTGTTGGTTTGTGTATTAGGTACTTGCACATTAAAGAAATTGAGTGCTCCTTTCTAGTCCATATAACTTTCAAGATTCTTTGTGATCTTGATGGATAGTATTGTGTCCTAGGAGATCTCCTTACGTTATGTTTATTGCGAGTGTGAGTCGGGGTTTTGTATATACGTGTCGGCCGATAATAACGGGATTTTGTATCTCCGATACTGATATTTACTAATGTATCGGTCGATATTATCTGATATTGTCCGACATACTAATACTGATATGTATTTTGACACCGCAATTTATAACCCTAGTGTGAGTGTTAGGATTGGTTTCCTAGGCAAGCTCTCCATTCAAAAAAACATAGGCACATGCATGATCTGTTGCTTGATGCTGTTGATCATGTTTTTCTGGACTGACTTTGCTTCTTGGATCTGACAAGCACAAGAGGAAGTTTGAACCGCATGACTGATAGTGGGCATGATTAGGTGAGATCTTGTCTCTACATTTTTAGATGAATCTTGTTCTTTTTGCTATTTGATTGTTTGCATCTGTAATTTTTTTCCTGAATTTGGATTTTTCACGTATGCCCTGTATTGTCCATAGTTTATTATTGGATATTTGATCTCTACCTATATTAATGAGTTTGTAGTTTTGACTTAAGACTTTAATTAAATAATGTGTAAATTACACTTACACTCCTTGTATTTTAGGGTAATAACCTTGACACTCCCTCTACTATTTGAAATATCATTACACTCACTTATATTTTTATTTTTATAACACTTAGTTCTAATAAAAAGTGTGTCAGCGTTATTATCCTAAAATACGGAGGGTGTAAGTGTAATTTACCCTTAAATAATTAATTGGTTTAGATTGAGGGGTTTGGTAGGAAAGAGTTAGTTTTCACTTTGATTGAATTATTTTATAGGATTAGAGAAGTAGAGAGAGGTGTTCTGAGGGGAGCGGCCCCCACATTTTCAATGCTACTCTTTTTTCTGAAAGTGGGAGAGGAATTGGAGGGGGAAGTAAATGGGTGATTCTAAATACACCCAACGTTTTTTATTGGAAATATAAAATTACTATTGGAGACAACCCTAATGATTTTCCCATCTAAGTCCCAACTGCCCTATTCTTTCTTCTCCAACTCCAGTCGCCCTTGATTGGCGTCGGCGACCCTCCCCCCCGACCTTGGCTGGCTACCCCGCACTCCTCTCCACACCTCACCACCTCACGCCACCCTCCCCTCCCCTTGCGATGCCCTCCTTTTGCGCCGCCCCTCTTCTCTATTCTCTCTCTCCCTCTTCCTCCATCATGCCACTGCGCCTTCTTGTTCCCTCTTCTGCTGTTGCTCTTCACTCCCTAGAGGAGAGCAGGGAGAGAAGAGGGGGCAGGGGGGCGCGGTGGTGGAGCGGAGGGAGAGGGAGAGAGAGGGAGAGAATGGTGGAAAGGGGCGGCGCGAGGGGAGGGGGGTGGCGCAAGGTGGTGACGTGTGGGGAGGGGTGGGGGATGGCCGCCGAAGGTCGTGTTGGGTGTGGGGGAGAGAGGGTCATCGTTGGCGGTCAGCGGTCGGCGGTCAGCGGAGCTGGAGAAAGAAAGAAGAGGGGGGTTGGGACTTGGAGAGAAAAATCATTAGGTTTTTGTCCCTGAGGGTAATTTACATTACCAAAAAAAATGGTGGGTGTATTTAAGAATGCAGTGTGTGTATTTAGAATCACCCGAAGTAAAGTGCTTGTCATTGTTTATTTTCTCTTTAGAACTACTTATACCCTTGTTTTCCATTTTCTTTATTATTTATTTTGAAATCAAATAAAAGGAGATAAATTGCGCACCTTTCCCTTCCCTCAACCGTAATTTTCCTTCACTCTCCTTCCCCACCCCTTAGATAATACGAACATAGTGAAAATGATAGATTTGGGAATTAATATTAATGTAGTGAAAGTGATCAATTCGGAACTAAGATGAAATGACTCTTGTTCAAATTGTTTTAAACTGAAGAATTAATTTAATGCTTTTTTCATACTTTTGACTGAGAACTTGTTTTTCAAAATTCGTCTCTCAATTGTTGCACATTGTATGATGAATGAATGGCTCCTAATGCATCTGTTTTGCTGGTGGTGTTATCTTCATAATATAAGGTGATAAGGATTACAAATCAAGATTATTAGTTCCTTATCTTGTTTGAGAATTTGGGCATGTTCCTTGATCCATGATTTTGTAAAATGATTTATGACACCTTTTAAAATGATTCAGTAAATTATGTTTGGATGTAGGAGATGCATTTTCAGCTTGCATAAGGAAAACATTTTTGTTGAAAATGTGTAAAGATAACTTCAATTAAGATGCCTTTCTAGAACTACCTCTTCACATCACTTCTAAATAATCCTGTCCATTCCTTTGGGTTCTGGATGCGTGTTGTGCCTCTAAAGGCAGCAGGCTGCTGCGCTTCCAAACGATACCATTTGGCTTGAAATTGGAAGTCTTAATTGAGCACAAAACGTCGTTGGTTAATTGTTAAGAGTGAGAGATGGAGTTGTAGCCATGTGTTCGAGAGAGGGGGAGATTAGAAGCAGCAGCCACAAAGATAATAAAGATGCATACATGCATATGTAATAGATTTAGAGAGAGAGAGAGAGAGAGAGAGAGAGAGAGAGAATGAAATTAGAGGGGGAAAGAGGGCATGGCTGTGGGTTTTGAAGAAGGATTCTCTGCCCTCTGATATCTCTTTGGTTGGTTTAAGTCTGATTTCCTCGTATCAAAGGATCTGTATGTATCATCTCTGATTTTCTCATGAATGTGACTCAGTCTTGCACTGGCCCAAACAAATTTGGGTCCCACATTTATGCAGGTTCTATCACTTTTTACGTGTGACCCACACAAATGTGGGGTCCGGCATTGCTAGAGGTGGTGGGTAAGATTTTTTCCATGTATCCATTTCTCCGTTTGATTTGTGCTTTTGATTTTTGATCGTGGATACGAAGACTATTAGCCACGAAGAAAGATTTGCACGAAAAATGGAGGAGGTCCAAAGAAAATCGAAAGGACTCCAAAGGACTTAAGATAAACAGAACATAGGGTTAACCGAGGAAGGAACAATAAATCCATAAGCAAGAAAGCTAAAAGGAAATGTGTAATTTCCCAAATTTTGAAATAATTAAACCCGATTGAAATTTTAGAAGATACAAGAAAAGTAACCATTTCTTCTTGTAAACGACTTCTGAAAACAGTCAATTTATACCCCAAAAGGATAGCCTCAAAATCCTTAAGAAAAACTCTGTTCGAAAACAATTTTCAATAAAACGCCACAAACCAGACTCCTCACCGCTCGAGCAGACTCCTCACCGCTCGAGCGATGGGGCACCAAAGAGTTTACTGTCCAAAAGTTTGAAAATGTTTCTAAGTGTTGAAAAATCACCCAATTCCTTCATCCTTTGAACATGGTTTTTGATAGGCAAACTTGAGAATAAAATAACCAACTTTCAACTAAAGAACCCGAAATCAAACTTTAATATCAAGACACATCATTGAAAGCTTAAAGCTTTCAACCCAGCAAACAAACGAAACTTCCTCATATGCATACATAACATGAATCTGCGGTCTTAGAGCCTTACAACACGGGTCTTCTAACCCAAAATACAATAATCCAAGTATTTCAAAGGAAAATAAGAATTACATCTTTACAATATCATTGCTCAAAAGATAACACGAATGAGAGCGTATTCCTATCAACTACTCAAAAAGAGTCCATCGATCATCCGTTTTACTCCAAAATCTTCTTTCTGCTATTACTTGAAATGTTGTTAAACAACATGAACCGAAACTTGTAGGAAAAAGACTAACAATGAATATATGCATAACATGTGAAAATATATGGTTATGCGGGATGCACACATAAGTTTATCCAAAATCAACATCATTTGTCCCAAGTTAAATCCCCAATACATAACTAAGTTTTCAACAAGAGTTATCGTTCAATGCTCCATAGTTAAAATTAAATTAACCATTATAACTAATCCTCTCACCATTTTCAAATCCACTCAGCGCATTCCCGTACCCCATTATTTTATCCATTAGTTCAATTAAGGTTTTACCAACCTAATTTATTCATTAATTCAATCAAGTACCAAAGCTGGATGATGCTTATAGACTCAGGAGTATTTATCGTCACCGGGCCACGTGAGGTCCGAGGAATAAATACACATTTTATTACCCGACACGGAGAGTACACATTTTCGATTTCTCTCTAAAACATCGAATGGTGGGCTGCCCAAGAGCACACTTTTACAGAGATTAACCCGAAGGAAGGATCTACCTTACATTACGCATGCTTTCGATCTTTCACCGAGGAGCAACTCGTGCCCAAATTTATTCGTCAAATTCCATCACACGGTACTTCAATTATTCAATTGTTTTATTTCATTAACAATCAAAACGAGTCCAACCATCAACCCGGCTCCTCTCGTCAAAACCCATATCACTACAGTTCGAAACCCAACCAGCACATGTGTTTTTCGATTTTACACTAAAATTCCTTAATTTTAACACCTGACATTGTCATGTGCCATATAAATTCATGGAATATATATATATATATATATATATATATAT
>JAULJZ010026081.1:0-15403 GCA_032270985.1 Heliamphora pulchella | reverse complement strand
TGCTCGGCTCCCATATGGCCGAGCAAGATGAAACCGACCTGGTGAGCTTACTCAGATCAAATGTGGAGGTAATCGCCTGGACTCCCTACGAGATGCCGGGCATTGATCCTGAGGTGATGCAGCATAAGTTGAATGTCAACCCTACACACAAGCCTGTGGTCCAGCGCGGGAAGAGGTCTTCCGCTCAACACGCGAAGGCCGTAGCAGAGGAAGTTGAAAAATTGCTCGAGGCAGGGGCAATAAGGGAGGTGCAGTACCCCCAATGGATGTCCAATACTGTGGTCGTGAAGAAGAAAAATGGGAAGTGAAGGGTCTGTGTTGATTTTACCGACCTGAACAAAGCCTGCCCCAAGGATTCATTCCCACTTCCCAAAATTGATCAACTCGTGGACTCGACCGTCGGACACGGAACCATGAGTTTTTTGGATGCCTATAGGGGCTACCACCAGATAGCTCTGATCCCAAATGATCAAGAAAAGACCAATTTCATCACCCTCATAGGCCTGCATTGCTACAAAGTCATGCTCTTCGGCTTGAAGAATGCTGGGGCAACCTACCAAAGGTTAGTAGCCAAGATATTCCAATCTAGCTAGGTCGAAATATCGAGGTTTACATAGATGATATGGAGGTAAAGACTGAGCAAGAGCACGATCACTTAGCCGACCTGAGTAACGTCTTCGAAGTGTTGAAAGCTTACAAGTTGAGGCTCAATGTGTCGAAGTGTGCATTCGGGGTACAATCAGGCAAGTTCTTGGGGCACCTGATCAGAAGGAGAGGAATCGAAGCAGACCGCGATCAAATAGCTGCGATTCAAAACATCCAACCCCCAAAGGCCGTTAGAGAAATACAGCGACTGACAGGAATGGCAGCAGCTCTGAACAGATTTATCAGTCGATCATCAGATAAGTGCCATCATTTCTTTCAGTTGTTAAAAAAGGGTAAGAATTTTATCTGGGGGGAGGAGTGTGATCAGGTGCTCCAAAATTTGGAGTACCTAACATCGACTCCTCTTCTGTCCAAGCCCTTGGGTGGGGAGGAGCTATATATGTACCTTGCAGTGTCCGAACACGCGGCTAGTGCCGTCCTGCTTAGGATGAACATTGCCGAACAGCTTCCCATTTACTGTCAGTCACACCTTCCTCGATACCGAGACCAGATATTTGCCCCTCGAAAAGTTGGCATTGGCTCTGGCCATGGCATCTCGAAAGCTGGCCTAGTACTTCCAGGCGCACAAGATCGTCGTTTTGACTGCACACCCGCTTAAAGCTTTGTTGTGCCGAGCTAACCTTTCTTGAAGAATAGCCAAGTGGGGAGTGGAGCTCGGGGAATATGACATCAAGTTCCGACCAAGAACAGCAATAAAGGGGCAGGTCCTAGCAGATTTTATCGCTGAATTCTCCAGGCCGAGTTCTTCACTCAGCTTGAACCCAACCACGCTCGAGTCTGAGCTAGGGGGGAGGATGACCAGGCAGGAGAAGAAAATGGGGCATCCAACGCCAAGACTCGATCAACAATACTGCAAAGGTGGAGGTTATTCACTGACGGCGCTTCAAACCAGAAGGGCTGTAGAGCAGGGGTGGTCCTCATATCCCCCGACGAATCAATAATTGAACACTCCATCAGGTTGGGATTCCCAGCGTCCAATAATGAAGCCGCGTATGAAGCATTGCTCGCAGGACTCAGAAGCGCCGAGCTCCTGGGCATCAGAAAGCTGAAAATTTTCTGTGATTCCCAGCTGGTGGTGAACCAGACGACTGGATAGTACAATGCTAGGGGTGACATGATGGCTGCTTATATGTCCCTAGCACTCGAGCTAATCAAAGGTTTTGAAGAGGTACAGATCGAACATGTTAGCAGAGAAGGGAACTCTCACGCCGATGCCTTGGCAGCCCTGGCCTCGGCAACTGAGCTCGGATTAAAGAGGACAGTGGAAGTACAGAAACAAGAGAGCTCGAACATCGACACCACTGCTCGACAGGTGTGTGCTATTGAAGAAGACCAGGAGCCGAGCTGGATGGACCCCATCGTCAGATTCCTCAACAACGACCAACTCCCAGAGGACAAGAAGGACGTACACAAGATCAGACACAAGTCTGCACGTTTTTGACTATCTCCTAAGGGTCAACTATACAGAAGATCTTTCTCAGGACCCTGTTTATTGTATGCAACCGAACAAAGTTCAGGATTTTCTCTTTGAGCTTCATGAGGGGATATGTGGGGGCCATACTGGGGGAAGATCTATGGCTCACTGAGCAATAAGCCAGGGCTACTGGTGGCCATACATGCAGAAGGATGCGCAGGTGTATTCACAGAAGTGTGAGAAGTGTCAAAGATTTGCACCCTTGCACAGGCAACTAGCCGAGGAGCTCAGCCCGATCACCAGCCCGTGGCCTTTTGCTCAATAGGGACTGGATTTTGTTGGGTCATTGCCTAAGGCATTTGGCAATAGAAAGTTCTCAATTGTAGCTACAGATTACTTTTCCAAGTGGGTGGAGGCTGAGCCCATAGCTAATATTAGAGATGTGGACGCAAAGAAATTTTTATGGAAGAACATCATCACCAGATTTGGTATTCCGCATGCCATAGTAGCAGACAATGGGAAGCAATTCGACAGCAACTTGTTCAAGACGTTTTGCTCGGGTCTGGGGATAAAGAATTACTTCTCAACGCCTTCGTTTCCCCAGAGCAATGGTCAAGCAGAAATCTCGAACATTACACTTCTATCCAGGCTGAAGAGAAGGTTGGAGAAGGCCAAAGGAAAATGGGTGGACGAGCTCCCCTCTGTGTGGTGGGCCTACCGAACAACCCCAAGAAGTTCTACTGGGGAGACATCATTTGCCATGGCCTATGGCTTGGAGGTTGTGATTCCTCTCGAGGTCGGGCTGCCCACGATTAGAACTAAAGGCTTCGAGTCTGAGAATAACAGCATCAGCATTGCTCGGGACTTGGACCTGGCCGATGAAAGAAGAGAGAAGGCTCTGGTCAAGCTGGCATCCTACCACCAGCAACTTGCAAAATTTTACAACAGACGAGTCAACCAAAAGAGCTTCCAGGTCGGCGAGCTGGTTCTCAGGAAGGTCCTCCTTAATACAAAGAACCCCCTTGATGGAAAGCTAGGCCCGACCTGGGAGGGTCCATACAAATTCACGTCAGTTGCAGGCACGGGAGCGTACAGACTTGAAGATTTAGAAGGAAAGCAAATCCCGAGGCCGTGGAACGCACAAAATTTAAGTTTTATCATTGAAGCTTCAAATGTATTTTTGTTCGGGATAATGAAGAAAGAGGATTGATTTTCAAGAGTTTGTGCATGATTAAAGACATCAAAAAAGTCCCGATGACTTCGAGTCATGCCTGGGCAAGAAAGCCCTAGCTAGGATAGGCAAAAAAGTCCCGATAACTTCGAGTCAAGCTAGGCAAAAAAGTCCCGATAACTTCGAGTGCCCTAGCTAGGCTAGGCAAAAAAAAAAAAAAAAGTCCCGATGACTTTGAGTCATGCCTGGGCAAGAAAGCCCTAGCTAGGCTAAGCAAAAAAGTCTCGATGATTTCGAGTCATGCCTGGGCAAGAGAGCCCTAGCTAGGCTAGGCAATAAAGTCCCAGATGACTTCGAATCATGTCTGGCCAAGAGAGCCCTAGCTAGGCTAGGCAAAAAAATCCCAGATGACTTCGAGTCATGCAATAAAGTCCCAGATGACTTCGAGTCATGCCTAGGAAAAAAAGCCTTAGTTAGGTTAGGCAATAAAGTCTGAGATGACTTCGAGTCATGCCTGGGAAAAAAAGCCCTAGTTAGGTTAGGCAATAAAGTTTGAGATGACTTCGAGTCATGCCTGGAAAAGAAAGCCCTAACTAGGCTAAGCAAGGCAATAAAGTCCTAGATGACTTCGAGTCATACTTGGGCAAGAAAGACCCAACTCAGCTAGACATCATCGGTATGACCGAGCAAAAAAAATCCGAGCCGACCTTGGCGGACTTGGTAATTTTGAGATTTCTGCATCTTATTCCTGGGTTACAAGTGAACTTGCTAAGCAAAGCGTAAGGTTTTAGCCCGACCAAGAGGACATGCTCGTCCGTCTAAGGCATAGCTCGGATCAGTCCTGAGTGCTCGGGTGATCTAGTGAAGACGTTAAGCACCTCATCTTAGTAATAAGAAGTAACAATGAAGGCTGTCCGACCTCACAAAATTGTAGGAGGCCAAGCTTCAAAGAGAAGGCAAAGTACCAAGCGAATAGAGACTGAACAGGAATACAAGACAAATATAAAACACGAGTAGTTGCTCAGGAATTAAATTGTGAGTTCATTCATATAAAAGATGCAGTACAACCAATGCGAGCCGACCTCACAGAAGGAAACGAGGCCGTGCGTCACGAACTTGGAAAGTTTCATTACAAAAATTATGTTTACAAGGGCTTATTCTGCTCGGGGAGAGAACTCCTGCGCAGTCGGGTTTTCCCCAGGAGCTCCGTCCTCAGACCGTCCGTTTTAGGCACTATCTCCTTGTTCTTCATCGTCTTCTTCCAGCATGAGGTCAACCGGAGCATTTAGATCGGCGTGTCCGACCTTGGGCCAGAGGGGGTCAAGTTCCTCGTAATGCTCTTCGTGCGCGGATTCTACCATCTCCTGCACGGTTTGTGGAGGGAGAGGAGGAATGTGCTCGGGCTGTAGCGGAGGAATTGGGACTTCGGCAAGGGGCTGCACCTCCAGGACTTGCCTAGGAGGGTTGGCCCGACCAAGCAGGTGAGCAAGTCTCCCGGGGAATGGGATGCTTGGTTGGAGCCATGGCACCTCCCTATGCAGGCTAGAGTCGTCAGGGACAAAGGAAGCCCTCAGCATAGCGTCCCAACCCATTTTGAACAATGGGTTCTGCGTTGTCATGACTTGTTGGGCGTAGTCCTCCCCGACCTTATCGTAGCCTTCATTAAATTTTGCCTGTGCAGTCTGAGCATTAAGTTCCTGGAGGTCAGTATACGCCCTCTGCAGCGCGGCCTCTGATTTTCTGGCCTGCTCGAGCTCCGCGAGCACGGACGCCAGGTTGGCCTCATGTTCCTTTACCGAGTCCATTGCCCGGGCAGCCAGAACCTCGGCGTCATTTTTTGCCTTGACGGCCTCCCCCACTTGGGCCTGAAGAACCTTGATGTCCTCCTTGTTCTTCAGAGCCTTGGCGTACAGGAGGTCATACCTCTCCTGCACCTTCTTGCATCGATCGGAGGCTTCGACCCCCATTTGAAGTCCCTGCACAGTAGAAAGATAAATTCAGAGAACAAAATATGGAGATAGATAAACTATACCAAGCTTGGGCAATGAACTTACCACGATGATGTGTTGGGCGGCCCTCTTGACCATCGAGGCGTCCGAGATCGCCGCGTATTCAGCTTTATCCTTGGGCAAGCAAAGGCTTTTGGCTAAAGCCCAGCCCACCTGATGGCTCTCTTGCATCGAGTCCTGCGCAGTAAGAGCTCTGCCTCGAAAGGTCGGGGAGAAGGAGAGTGGAGCCTCTATTACCTCGGGCTCGTCTGTAGGGCCACCCGGGAGTTGAGGAGTCGCAATTTCTTTAGTTCGCCGCCTGATCTGGCGGTCGACGTCTTGTTGCGGCGGTTGCCTCTTCCTGGCCTGGGGCGCAGCTGGAGGGGGAGGGATTTGTTGAGCTGTGCGGGCTATCTCCGCCTGAGCAGTCGTCGATGCGGTCGTGGTCGACAGAGGCAGTAGAGAGCTCGGCCCAGCCGAGGTAGTAGAACCAAGCAGAACATCTAGAAGATCTCTTCTCGACATGTCGAGACCTTCGAGAGAAGAACGGCTTTGGGAGGTAGATCATGAAGGTCGGCGCCTGGTTGTTGTGCTTGATGTGGAGGCTCTGTTGCTCTGGCCCTCCTCGGCTTGCTCGTCTTCAACCCGAGTCAATCTGATCCCGAGCTCTTCAGGGCGGATGGGCACACCGTTGAACAGCCGTCTGAAAGACCTCATGTCCTTGTCCCAATCGAGGACACGTCTCAAATGGTCAATGTTTAACCGCCCGTCCCTCCTATCTTTTCTGTCTCGAGCGGCAGTGGTATTACAGTAAGCACCTGAAAAAGGGATCACATTAGTCTCGACCAGATATAAAATGACGAATAAAGTCAAAAGGATAGGGGGAGGAGCTCGAGTACCTGGAGATCCCGGCCTGGTCGGGCAGAGCCGTGGCCGGGGATCTTCGTTCCCAAGGGCGAGCTGCCAGTTCTCCCCGACCACGATAAAATCTTCCAAGTCTCCTTTGTGGGGGTTCTTCAGCTCGAGGACGATAGACCTACCCTCCTTGGCCTTGAGATAGTATTTGTTATGGCCCCTGAATGTTTCGAATATGGAGTAGCAATGCTGAAGCTCCCGAACGCCGAGGTCAATGCCCATGGCTCAGTTTAGTAGAGCTACCCCCATCAAAATCGAAAAGGCGTTCGGGGTGAGTTGCGCAGGGCAAAGCCTATAAAAGGCAAGAGCTTCCCTCACGATGCTCGGGAGGGGGAACTCCAACCTGGACTCCAGAATGGCAGTCAAAGGGAACACAGCCACCCCAGGTTCGCCGTAGTCTAGTTTTCGTTTGCGCCCGCTTGATGTATTGATGCGTCATCAGGAATGGCCCTAACTCGGCGGAGCTCGGCCAAATCCTCAGGAGTATCAACATATCGAGCAAGTCTCCCGATCGCGTCTTAGGGGGTTAAAAAAAAAAAGATGTGAGTGAGCATTATTCTAACCTATGCATACTCCAGTATAAAGATTTTGTGGGGTCAGGACCCCTACTGCCGCCACCAGCGACAGAGGTGGTGGCACGGGGGCGGTGGGACAGAGAAATGCAGCCCTCCAACCCCCCATTTTCAGCAACCACCGTGGCTGTGGCCGTGGCAAGGTGTTGGCACGGTGACCACGGAGAATAAGTGGATAGAAGCCATGTACGTATAACTAAGTATGAAAAAGCAAGAAGAATACCTTGTGAAGCTGACTGAGAACCGCCGGAGAAGTGGAGAATAGTAGCTGGAGATCGCCTAAGGTTTGAGGGGGTTTGAAGTTCGTAAAGGAAATAAGAGATGGGGGCTCCCCCCTTTTTATACTTACCCGTTTTGTCCAAACGAAGCGCCAAGGGACGGCGTCTGGGGCAAAGAGCGCCGTACGCATTTAATGCCAATTAATACGCGCCGAACCGAACTGACCGAGCTACGAGCCTTCATTTGACGGCAGTACGAGATTAGGCTTGGGTTACCCAAGCCCGAACAAACACGGTGCACGGCCTCAGTGCATCAGCCAGTCAATTGCTCGGGCTCGTTCATCCAAGCTAACCAACCGTCATAAATTCCCTTGATTAGCATTAAAGAAAAGTAACGGCAGACATTCCCATATCGATGGTACAGCTGGCGCCGTACGCAATTAATGAAACATTTAATGCACGCATTAAATGCACCGCAGAGCCAACGAGGGCTTGCCACGTGGCGGTGGTGACGGTTGGCATACGATTTGGACTGAAATAGTACGTCAGTGAAACTTGTTCAACAAGCCTCCCGAGTAAAAGGAGAAGCAACAATCGAGCAAGAACATCACATCATCCTCTAGTAGCTCGAGATCTCGAGCAACAGCGAGATGATGGAGGCAATTGAGGGGGATCAAGTTCCGACCAGAGCCATGTAGAGCGCACGTGGAAGGCCGTACAGCGCAACAAGCCCTTCGACCACGGCATGCACCTCGACATATATTCTAGCTCAGGCAAAAAGCTGAGCTGCTCGGATAGAATATCCGACGTTCGTCGACCTTGGGGCATATGAACCCGAGCAATGGTCCTCGGCTCCAAGCATAGAGGAAGTTCAAGCCCGACCTTGGACACGAAGTGCTCGGCATCTTGAAAGGGAATGCTCGGCATCCAGGTCCGAACATGACAAGTTGTGCAACCTCTAGATCCGAGCTTGAGGGTTGATACGCATATCAAGAAAGTGATCTGATGATAAGAGGTCAGTAGTGGTTGGATCAACTCTAGGACTAGAATGTCATAAAGAGTTGACTTAGCTTTAGCCTAGACTAGGTCCGAGTATTGATGGACAGTTTGACATGACAAAAGGTATTTGCAGAAAGATCTTGCAGAGATATCTAATCATGGACCTAATAAGTCACCATTAAACAATTAATTGCTATGCATTGGTCAGAGAGAGGGAATACAACCCAACCTGCTCGGGTCGGGTCGAGCTCCAAGAGCGGGTCAAGTATATTTCTACCTATAAATAGCCAATGATCTCAGAATAAAAGGTAAGCTCTCTTTTTCCTAGCCGAAACTCTGTCAAAATTCTCTCAAGTTCTTTCCTCTTTCTCAAACCCTTGCCTGACTTGATGGTCAGAGGGTCCAGCCGTATAAAGCCACCGGCGGGCATCTCACCCCTTGCTTGTGTAGACAAACACGTGGCGTTTATCCCTAACATCTCAGCCAGATTGGACGAGACTAGTAGATCCCAATTCTTATCCTCTACATTAACCTATGACGGTTCTTTGATGGTAAGCTCTTCCCACTAGGATCCAATTGATAAATAGGAAAGTGCTAGAAAGTAATGAAAAGAGGGGGAAGTTGAACTTTTCATGTGTTTGTTTAGAGTGATGAAAAGAGCAAAAAAGTAAAGACTCTTGTACAACCCACCAAATTAGGCATGGGTGTCAAACACATATCGCCTACTCTGCCCCCATCGATGAACACATGTAAACTGGGGCCAGGGGGAATTGAATAGTCCAAGTAACTTTATATATTTTGTACTATTGAGTGTTGTTTGATGGTTGCTCAATGTGATCTTGAAATTTCCAAATTCCAAAAAAGATGTGCTTGTTGTGTGATTGACAATTTTAACCCATTCCTGTTGAATTGGTGGATTAATACTTTTAATTGATACCATTTTTTGAGATTGGCCTATTCACCCTCCAAGGGCAATCAATCACCGACTTTGCAATTTCAATACCTATAGCAAGTTTCCATATAATATCAAGGTGAAAGTTAAGTACACTGAAAGAGTTTGAGGTTTATTGAAACTTTAAAGCAAAATAAAAGTATTATTAGGAAGAAAGCACCGCCATGTGGCTGTGGCATCCAAAATCCGCAAGCATATTTATTTCAAAGGAGGTTCATAATATCATTCTGTGAGCGCCCCTAGTGTTGTGGCAATCCAATTGCTAATGGGGCTGGTATATCACAGGAAATTTAGTCATGCATAACAAACCCACTTGAGAAAGAACTAAACCCAACCAGAATTCAATCAGTTGTCATTGTTTTCTAATTCTCAAGTGAAAGTAAGAACATCTAACAGACTAAATGATATAGCACGCGGTGGGGATGAGAATGGTGGATAAGTAGCGCACAAGAGTCGAAACTCTAACTCAAGGTCTTCGCCTTAAAATTCTAACTCTTTTATTAATTCAACTCCGATCAATATATAAAATGAGTCTCTTATTTATAGGCTTAAAATTCTAATCTAATAAGGAAATTAAAATCCTAAACAACTAAAATAGCATCTCAATAATATAATCTAGAATCCTAATGAAAAGGAAATAAACTAAAACCTTATTTTAAAAGATATTTAGAATCTTAAACTAAATAAAATCCTAATGATAGAAAATTACTTAAATAAATTAGATAACTACTAACGACAATTATTAGACCAAAAGGACTTATTGGCTCGCATCGGGCCATTGGGCTTAGCCTGTGGTTTCCAAATAAGATAACGACTCTCAAGCCAATCAATGGCGACCCCATCATTTCGCTTTGGCTCAAAAGAATTCGATGTCGTCGTGTTAGTAGGACAACCAACGATGCTAGTAGAGGGTGAAATGCGACGAACCAACAGAGAGTTCTTTGTCAATTTGACAGGACGTGAATCAGTGGCACAAGTAAGCGTGTATTTTGTCTTGCTATCAACGAAGGAATAGGTGTTAGCACGCCCAACATGTTCGACATCACGGTCCCATATCCATGTACGACCTAGGAGAATGTAGCAAAGCTTAGGTGAAAGCATATCACACAGCACCGTCTCTTTGAGCTTTTCAAGAGTAAATGTCACATGGCACTGCTTGTCAATTTTGAGCTTGATATTGGTGATTCAGGCCACATAAAAAGGTGCGGGATGAGACTCGACCTTTAAACCCAATTTCTTCACAGCTTCTTCAGATACGGCATTAGTGCAACTCCTAGTGTCAATCACTAGAGAACAAACACGATCATTGCACTTTACTCTAGTAGTGAAAATTTGGCCACGCTGCAAAGCTTCAATGTGTTTTTTGTCCTTCTTAGTCGCAAGGAGAGGACAAATAATACCCAGAGTATCAGCTTGTAATTTCCTCATCAGAAGAGTAATCAACGGGATCAAAGGGTTCAACAATCTGATGATCGAGCTTCGCATTCACAAGCTCCTTTGCCGCCACAAGGTCTTCAGTCTTCAGTATAGCAACAGGCTTAACAGCCCTATTAAGTCTATGAGAAGGGTACCCTCTAGCAAGATGTCCAAATCCTTGACAGTTAAAGCATTTAGGCGTAGTATTACCTCCAAATGTAGGTAGGAAGGAAGTGGAAGTAGCACGGGAAGGATGCTCAGAGAACTTGGTACAAATGGGCTCTGCAAAAGTCTTCTCACTTCGTGTAAGGGGTTCAATTGGTGCACACATTGAAGCCTTTTTCTTGACTTTGTCTTCCATCTGAAGGGCGGCTACTTGGACTGCATCTGCCATGAGGTATAGTCTGCTAGCAGCTAAACCGCAAGAGATTTGGGGATTCAAGCCCTGACGATACATAGAAATTATGGCATCTTCGTTCCACGAGAACTCAAATCTAGTTGTTAAGCTGTAGAACAGTCTGGTGTACTTTTCAACTGACTTACTGCCCTGTGTCAACTGAGTAAATTGCAAATGAATTCGATGATTGTGACTTGGAGGCACAAAATAGCTGGTCATGGCGACCTTCATATCAGCCCATGTACGAATAGCTGTATAGTACTCATGTTGATATTTTATCCACCAATGTCTAGCTGTACCTTTTAATTTTACTTTGACAAAAAGTAACATTCTATCTCGGTTATGTAACACCAACGAAAGAAACTTTCTATGCTATGTAACCAATCAAAGAATATCTATGGATCTTGATCTCCATCAAAATCAGGAACCTCGAACTTGGCACCCCTGTCTACTTTAGATAGTCGTGGATCCTCTGTCATTCATTGGATTGCGAAAGGTTGCGGAGGACAATCACTCGAAGTACCACCACTGGTAGCTTCTCTCTTTCCCCGATCTCCAATCAATTTTTCTAACATGGCTCACATCTGTGCCATATCTTCAGCCATCTGCTTCTGAGTGTTCTGCATTTCTTAAAATTCTTGACCTAATGCCTCGACTCTGGTATTTAATTCAGCGTTGGTAACCATGGGTATGGCTAGGCTTAAGTGGGTACAAGGGATTGAGTGTGTGAGTTGGGGAATGGATTTTTTAAGTTAAGAGTTGGGAAAAAAAGGGAGGAAGGGTGGACCGGGTCTTTAAAATGTGGGTCGGGTATGGGAGATAATCGGGTCGGGATGGGTCGAGTCTTGGGCTTCTTTCTCCTCAAGCGCACGTGAGAGAGAGCGATGAGGCCCTAGGGTTTCTACACAACGGGGTTTCAGCGAGACCCGATAGGAGACACCGACTGCGGCGTCGACGGTGCGAGAGAAGGGCAGCGGCGGCTACAGAGTCGACAAAATGAGGGTAAGACCAGGAGACGCACCAAGAGGCGCCAACTGTGGTGTCGACGGTGTGAAGGGAGAGCATTAATGGCGAGAGAGAAGGCAGCGCCGACGGCACGAGGGGGAACCGCCGTCGATGGCCGCTGTCGGCGATGCAGTGGCGGGGGCGACTAGTGACGTAGATCAAAGGGTGGCGAAAATGGTTGCGACTGGTGGCTTTACGGCGCGAGGGGTGTCAATGCTAGGGTTTCTTCTCTGTTAGGACTTTACACACAGACGATGATGGCTGGTGGTGATGATGGCTAGTGGTGTTGGTGCCAACGTTGGAGATCATCGGCACCGATGGTGATGATGTCGGTCGTGGAGGCGGTCGGAGTAGGAGATGGTGGTGATAGGGCTGGAGAAGGCGATTAGTGACGGCGGCGGCAACTGGTGGTGGCGGCGCGAGGCGTCGATAGTTGACAACTGACGCCAACGTAGGAAAAATCGCAGTAGGAGTTTCTTTGACTGTAGAAAGGAGTCAAATAAGGAGAAGGAGACATGGAATTCGAGCCTAAACTCTGATACCAATTGATGCAGCACGTGGTGGGGATGAGAATGGTGGATAGATAGCGCACAAGGATCGAAACCCTAACTCAAGGCATTCGCCTTAAAACTCTAACTCTTTTATTAATTCAACTCCGATCAATACATAAAATGAACCTCTTATTTATAGACTTAAAATCCCAATCTAATAAGGAAATTAAAATTCTAAACAATTAAAATAGCGTCTCAATAAAATAATCTAGAATCCTAATGAAAAGGAAATAAACTAAAACCTTATTTTCATAGATATCTAGAATCTTAAACTAAATAACATCCTAATGACAGAAAATAACTTAAATAAATTAGATAACTACTAACGACAATTATTAGACTAAAAGGGCTTATTGGCTCGCGTCGAGCCATTGGGCTTAGCCCGAGATTTCTAAATAGGATAACGGCTCTCAAGCTAATCAACGGCTACCCCATCACTAAAGCAGAAAAGAAACTTAGCAACCTTGACAACTACTCACCTTACATAAGAACATACTGAAAGACGACTACTAAAGATAGTCAGATTGCAAGATAAATAATTCCTATCAATATATAAATAAAACAGTTTGCCACTGTTCTACATTTCATTGAACACTAAACATTTAAATTATAGCACAAACAAGGCATGGCATAAAAGCTTTTTGGGCAAATAGTTAACAACTATGGGGATGACACATAACCAAACAAAACTCAGAAGCAAAGAACAACACTATCATTAGTGTGACAAATTAATGTTAATTACGGCAAAGAAAATCAAATTATTTATTCTACTCTTACCAATGGCAATAAACAACAGCAAATAGAGTTGGTCGGTTATGGCATTACCATCCATATAAGGGGTAGTTCTATATTGAAGACCAGTTAAGGATGGAATTGAAGGCCAACAAAGGATGGATTAGATAGACAAGTTTTATTCAGGGAAGGCCCGTTGGATCGCAAGTGAATGATTGAGAAAGGAGATACAGATTGTAGACTAAACAAGGTGGGAAAATGCCAATACGGTTGAAAGCTGTTGGTTAAATTGGACATCGATGAAGGCAAAATTTCAACAGGAATGGGTTAAAATTGAATGATTATACAACAGAAAATTAAATTTCAACAGAAATGGGTTAAAATTGTATGATTATACTACAAAAAGTTCAATATAAATACAGACATACACAGTCGAAAGGTTTACACCAAATAAGGGGGTTATAGAAAATTTACTTCTTATTAGTAACCAGAAAGGGGGCGGCTTCACCACCAGCACCGTCATCGGCGGAGGATGCTGCCAAATTCCTCCGAGCCTCCGCAAGCTTCTCAGCAATCTCGGCGGCGGTGTATCCCTGATCAACAAGCTTGTCTTCAAGAATGACAAGCTTGAGCTCGATCTGCCTCTTGCGATCGTGCTCGAGGATGCCCTTGTTCGGCTTCTTGGTGACGCCGGCGGTTCCCTCGCCTGAATCAAACCCCTTGCCGGAGTTGTCGATCACAACCTTCCCGCTCTTCGGCTTCACGAAGAACTTGTTGCTCTGTATGTATCCATTCGTCCCGGAACCCCTCGGTGTCTGTAACCCAATTCCGTTGTACATCTCGCTGAGAAATTCTCAATTACTATTGCGGTGAAAGGAGAGCAAATTGAAAAACCCTAACCCTAGTTCCCGTTGTTCGATTCTCGGGAAAATAGTCAAGGATGGTCGCCAACAGTTTGATTCGATTTGGAAATTTGTGGAATCGGACGGGGCCAAAAGGCGCACATATAAAACCTAACTTCTCACACAATGATATAAATGTTTTTTTTTTTTTTGATTAAAATTAAATAAATGTTTTAAAATACTGTTTATTTTATTATTTATATTTCTTAAAAGTCTAAAATTTACAAAATCTATACTTTAACACTCAAATTATTATTGAAGCCAGCTGAATTTTTCACTTTCAAATTTATCTTTTATATTTTATCAGTTGACTACAATTTATTATTGTTGCTCCATAACTAAAATAGTTTTTCTTAAAAAAAAGACAAAAACCATTAGCCCACTTATCCCACTAATTCCTTCCTCACGAGCGATTACATTCCCTAAACCATTGTCGTACATTTTCTATCTACAGACAGAGAAAAATAAACATAATGCACTTTGCTTCGACGCCTGGGTGGTTGTTAAATTCATAAGTTTTGTGTGCCACTGCACCAAATAATCCATTAATAAATGTTTTTTGATTTCTGTTATGTGGCAACTTTGTCTACATTGGAAACAGAGGTGGCAACGACTCAGACGAGATTTTGAGACAAAACCACCAAATGCTTACTGATTTCCATGGCGAAAGTGTGCCCATAGTTGACTTTTTCTCGTCTTCTTCTTCGTTGTAAGCTCAAGTATTTTTTAAAAGCAATGGCAAAACTCATTGAAGGAAGAATCTGTCAAAGAAAAGGTGAGACTTCGTTATTCCTTTTTTTTTTTACTGTAATTCTCTGGAGTGGCTCAATTTTTTGGCCTGTTGTCACTGGACATGTCTTCTCCTCAAGTATTTGGTTGCGAATGATTGCTATACAATATCATGGGGGTTTAATTTGGTGTCGAATTCGAAAGTCTTTTTAGGTTGGTTGATTCGCAATTCAATGAATAGACTCGGTTGTTTGCGTTCCATTTACTGTTGTTGAATGTCTGTTGCAGTTTTTGGGGTTCAGAATCCTCTCTTCTTCTTTTTTTTTTTTTGATTATGTACATCAATTTTGAAATTATCCTACTTTTTGCTTGGCTTTGGAGAAAAGAGGAAAACAAAAGTCAACAAATTACATTTTGTTTGCTCAGCACAACGAAGCTTCAGTTACCTGCTTCGTTTGCTGCGCTTCTTCTTCATCTTTATTTTGTTCTTTTCATTCATTTCGCTTCGTATATGTTTGGTTTATGAGAAAATGCATTATTAATACTTCATTAGCGTTATTTGTTCTTTAATTTTGTCAATACAGTTATGGGTCTCAAATTTTATATATCTAATAAAAGTTTATTACAATTCTTTTTGGATTAAAATAAATAAATACAATTTTTTCTTTTTTGGATTAAAAAAATATTATATATTTTGGCGAATATCATAATATTTTCAAAATTAAAATTCTAAATGGAACTACTTTTTAATAGTTTGAAAATTTTAATATATCTAT
>JAULJZ010026070.1:0-15403 GCA_032270985.1 Heliamphora pulchella | reverse complement strand
GATGATATTGTTATTACTGGTGATGATCATGTTGGGATTGGCAACCTAAAGACTTTCTTGCAGTCACAATTTCAAACAAAGGATCTTGGACACTTGCGATATTTTCTGATAGTCGAGGTAGCTAGAGGTAAGTATGGGATCTTTATTTTTCAAAGGAAATATGTGATTGACATTCTGTGTGATGTCGGTCTACTGAATGCAAAAAGTGTAGTCTCAAATGGATCTAAGTATGAAGCTTCTTTTTGGTGAAGGTGATGTGTTTTCTCATTTAGACAAGTATCGACGAATGGTGGAAAAACTTAATTATTTGACTACCATGACTAGATCAGACATTGCCTATCCGGTCAGTGTTGTGAGTCAATTCATATCTGATCCTCGTACTCCCCACTAGAATGCAGTGGTTCGTATTTTTCGGTATCTCAACTGCAACCCAGGGATGGGTCTACAGTTTTGTGATCGGGGTAATTCGCGTACTGAGGGCTATTCTGATGTAGACTGGGCAGGATGTTCAATTGATAGAAAATCCACATCAGGGTTCTCTGTTTTTGTTGGTGGGAATCTCGTGTCATGGAAAAGCAAGAAGCAAGTTGTGGTGTTGAGATCAAGTGCAGAGGCAGAATACATGTCCATGGCATTAGTTACATCTGAAATTATGTGGGTTCGACAGCTTCTCACCGAGTTAGGTGAACCGTCTATGGGTCCTACTAAATTGTGGTGCGATAATAAGTCTGCAGTTTATATTGCCACGAATCCGGTGTTTCATGAGTGAATCAAACACATCGAGATTGACTATAACATTATCCGTCACGAGTACAAGAATGGCACCATCGGGTTTGGTTCGGTTCGATCTGGTGAACAACTTGTTAACTTGTTCACTAAGGCATTGCTGGGATCTCGAGTCAATTACATCTGTAACAAGTTGGGCATGATTGATATATATGCTCTAACTTGAGGAGGGTGTTAAGTAGTAAGGGTTAATATATTTATATATATTATAGTACATGGTATTATGCGGGTATGCGCACAGTAGCTATTGTAATTCTCTTTTTCTTAATAAATATGGGTGTAGGTCTCCTTTGGTGAGACACACTCTTCTCTATAATCCCCTTTATTCTAATAACAGGAAGTGAGGCCTACTTTAGAGGATGTTGTTGTGTTGATGTGTCTTCCTACTCTTGGTATTGCAGATTCGTCAATGAGGAGCTTATCTTCTCAGCATCAGGAGATTTCATCTGTGCTTGGAGCTTATGTAGAGTTGGCAGGAAAGGGGCTTAGTGCTTATGAAAAGGGGGTGTTCAGAGGTAAAGTGCTCTGAGGTAGTACTAAGAATACATTTGCAGGGTGGGCACAATACTGGTTTCGAGATTTGAGCGGTGCAGATGCTACTGATCCGCGCCACGACGTTCCTAGTGAGGGTCTAAGTAGGCCGCAACATCTTGCAGCTTTTTTAGCATTTTGGTTGTCTTGGTATATTTTTCTGGAGTCACCACATGACGGTATTGATGCTGTCCTTTTTGACCTAGCAGCCATCTTGTCGATGGGGCGGGCCGTGGCTTTGGCTCCATTATTCCTTAGTATGTTATATTGGAGGCTTGATTTGTTGAAGATGGATAAAGAGTGTTCGATGGGGAGGTATGACGTGGTTAGCTACGTGCACACATTGTTCTTGCAGATGTTTTTCTTTGAGAGATACCCCACTGTGGCCTCAGTACCACATGCTCTAGGAGGTGATGAGGATACTCGCCGCGGGCGGAGAGGTTATGGCTGGTCTGTGAGGTGGTTTGGTACGTCTGTTAGAGGTTCACTGGCTATTGTTATAGATGACGTGATAGAGTTTGTGTCTAAGCCCTTTGTCCTTTCTCTAGCTGGTGTTGCTAAGGCGCTACTTTGTTTCTCAGAGAGTGGGGTCTTGGTGATTGAGGGCAAGATGATGTCAAACGCTGCTTCTTTCATTATGCTTTGTCTTATCCCCAGATCCTTGCCATATTTTGTGGACAGCGAGTATGGCTTGGTGGTATATAATCCCTATAGAGTGGCGCGTCAGTTTGGGTTAGATTAGGGAACTCCGTAGGGTTATACTGTTCAGTTGAGAGCTCTCAAGGCTAACTGGAGGTTTATCTATGCTAGTTTTATGGAGGAGGCAAGGGTCTGTACAGATTGCTGCTGGTGACCGGGTGGGAGCATGCACTCTTCGTTGAGGGGAGTTTTGGAAGAAGACTTTGGATGATATGAAGACCTACTGTTGTGTTCCTAGTGGGCTTAGCATGGTTGTCTGAGACGTATTTATCACATATACTCATTTAAGGCTTCTGAAAGTTAAAGATCCACTTGCGTCTGCTCGTGGGGAAGAGGTAGGGGAAGTTGTGGGTGATGAGGCTTTGGCCACGGAGGCTGATTTCGACGACGCGAGACTAGAGGTACCCACGAGAAAACGCACGCTTGTACACGGGTCATCGTTAAGGCCACACAAGGTATTGATATTGTTTTTTTTTTCTATATATATATATATATATATATATATATATATATATATATACGTAGTTGTGTGGTTGCCCTAAATAAAAGAATTAGTAAAATGATTATAACTTTCTTTCAGGTACCGAGGGATAGCAGAAGAAAACCTATCGTGGAGCCTTGTGACGGAAGTGATGATTCCCTAAGTGTTGCGGAAGACGCCAGTGTGGCCGAGCAGGCAGTTCGAACCTAGATATATTCTGAGGAGGATGTTTGGCGTGTTGATACCAGTAGTGACAACAACGATGATGAGATAGAGTTGTCTTTTAGGCGATGTGAGATCCCGAAAGGGGGACCGTCCTTGGACTAGTTTTGGGTTTTGCTGGGCAGGTTTCTAGGGCAGAGGAGGCAGCGACTGGGTGAAACTTGATGCTTCGAGCTCTGTGTTGGTGATAGTGCCAGAGGTGGATCCGCCAATAGATATATCCTTAGGGATGGAGCCTTTAGTGGCTTCGGCTAGCTTCGGCGCTGGTGGAGTCTCGAGTTGATTTAGTAGAGCCATCACCAGGTGTATTAGAGCTGCCATCGCCGCAATTTGACCCGGTGGAGCCTTCAATGGGTGTATCAGAGCTGTCATCACCTCGAGTCGACCCAGTGGAGCCTTCGGCGGGTGCATCGGTGCTGCCATCAGTAGTGGAGGAGCAACCTTTGGTTGCGGATGTAGCGGTGGGGGAGCCTCCTGCTCATGCTATATTTTTATCAATAGTTCACCCCATATCGGTTGATGGTGAGTTTTTGGTGATCCATTATTCCAATGGGAGTGTGGAGCTTCGGCATAGGGACGAGGGTGTTACTCTTGTGCCATGATTCGAGCCTACTGTCTCGCTAGAGCTCTAGGGTTTATCAATAGAGTGGCATTCAAGCAATTCTATATGACTGATCATAGAGAAAGACGCCTGACCAAGACACAGAGTTCCTGTAGGCATAGCAGCTAGCAGCTAGCATCTAGTAGACCAAACCTGTAAACGGTATGATATGCCGTATGATACTCACATCAGCGTATCATACCAGAACTAGTGGATCATATTTGCAAAACCAATGGCAGATGGGACACTCGTCGTCCTTAGTGATCTTGAAGATGAGGGTGTCCCCTCCACATTGCCTATAAATGGGTTTACTCCCTCTAAAACACATCATCTCAACCTCTCCATATCTCCGGTTGTTCTCCACTGCTACCCTCTCTCTCTAAGAGTGCCCTATGTCCTCACCTCCTCTACATCCGTCGTTCTCGAGCCACCGTGGTGTACTCTATCTTCCCAGACTTCACTACTTCGGTCCACGTTGGAGCTCTACACCTACAATATGAAACTTTTAAAAATTTAAAAAGTAATAGAGTAAATAATAAGTTATCTTTTTTGATATAAAGATAAATTTGAGTATCATGATTTAGATTCTTTAATTTAATAAAAATTTTAAATTTGTGTGAAAAAATATATCTTCTGATACTTTCTCTCAGAATTTACAATTACCGATAATAACTTTTAACCAATACGATTGCCATAGCAATTGTCATCCAGCCCAACAAGAATTGTCATTTACAATCCCAACTAACAGTTGCCAAAGACAGCCTTGTGACGATAATGCAAATATGATTTAATATTTATTTTTTCTCATAGGCTAAAATAATTTTGTATTTAGCATATATGTAATGGAATACTAAAAAGTACAAAAAGTAAATAAATTTACCACAGTATCACAGGCGTACCCCTATCCTATGTTTTTAAATTTCATCGTATCGACGTACTCGTACTCGTACTCGTACCGTACTTGTATTGCGTACCCACGCATGCGCTTCATAGGCATCAAACATGCAGCCAAGCATGTGGTATAAACCAAACCGAGTCTTATACCCTAATAAAGTGTAGTCAGCTATGCGAATCCTTTTTAAACATTTTGCTTTTTCAAGAGCTATACACTAAGTTAAATTAGGCAGAGTCATATTAGTATTTCAATTAACAATTACCTTTTCTCTCTTTCTTAGTGTTACATCAAGTGGCCTTCATTGTAGATAATCAAACTCATCTTAATATGTTCTGTCTCACTTTACCCTCAATTGATGCTACTCTTACCTTTCCATGATTAGTTCCATTTTCAATTCTCTAGTTCTTGTTTTACAATACTTCCACCGAAGCATGCTCATCTCAACTACAATCATTTTAATAATATGTTGCTTTTTAATTGCCCAACATTTTGTCCCGCGAAGTAACGTTGGACCTATAATCATTCTATAAAATTTGCTTTTCATTTTGTTGGTATGTGGCAATCGCATAGTATGCTAGAAACTCCACTTAAGCCAACATATTTTGATTTGATAGATCATATCATCTAAAGGTCATCAAATTGTGATCACAACCTCATTATACATGTCCTTTATCACATTAATATATACTTTATCAATCTCTTCTTCTTTAACACCCACCACATTACATTTCTAGGCACCCTATCATAAACTTATTTTAAAACTTTAAGAGAAAGAGCCAATGAAAATCTCTTTTCATCTCGTTGTCATTTTCTATTAGTTCTTTAGCAAGTATATTGCATCCTTAATTAATTTGTAGGGCATTAATCAAAACTGATTATCTTGATATTGTCATTACAACTTAATAACTTTATAGTTGTTGCAATTTTGGATGTCTTATAACTATATTATAAGATACCGAAAACGTACCGCTGCCATACTCAAAACGTACCGGTGTCGTACCTAACAATTGAAAAAGTGCCAGATATTTTCTCGAAGTAGCCAGTACGTACTGATGTTGATCCGGTGCCGTACCCGTACCCGTACCCAGTTCGTGTGCGGCGCACTATTTATGGAGTGCCCATGCTTCATAGTTTGACACTAGTTGATACTAACTTATATTGGAAAGGGAAACCATATAAGTCGTGTCTATGCTAAATTAATTTCCAAGTTTTGTATGTTTTTTGGATGTACATATGAGGCTATCAATGGGTCAATTGATATTGGGCTCGTTCAAGCTTGTTTATTCATTATATGAGCCATATTTGAAATTTAATTTTCAAGTTTGTTTCATAATGAGCCAAACCCATGCAACAAGGAATCATGTATTGTTATTTTGTAATTTATCATACAATGGTGCCTAATATTTCACAATTTAATTCAAATGTTATATATATATATATATATAGTGGTAAGGAACGAGAGAGCAACTTTCAGTTCTCTTCCTTATCACTGATATTTATATAGAAATATGTATGCATCAACTTGAACACAATGGGGTGAAATACTTTATTATTAAGTACTTTAGTAAAAATATCTACTAATTGCTCCGATGACTGCACAAAGGGCATACAAATCAAGCCCTTGCACAGTTTCTCCTTGATAAAGTGTCTGTAAATCTCTATATGCTTTGTTCTATCATGTTACACAGGGTTATGAGCAATGTTGATGTCAACCTTATTGTCAAAATACAACTTCATAGGACCATCACTCTCAATCTTCAAATCTTTTACCAGCAATTACAGCCACACAAGTTCACAAATATTGAGCGCTATAGCCTTATTCTCAACCTCTTCACTCGATTTATCACTATCTACTTTTTGCTTCACTATGTACCAAGATTCCCTCCTAGAAAAGTATAATAGCTAGATGTAGACATTCCATCATCAATAGAACCGGCCTAGCGTGTATCTGTGAAAACTTCTAACGTCAGATGACTATGGTTGGAGAACATAATTCCTTTTCGTGGACCAGACTTGAGATATGTCAAAATATGATAGCCAAAATTTAATTGTGTAGGACGAGGATCATCCATTGACTGATTGACAACCCCTACAACATGTGTAATATCGAGTATGGTGTGAGATAAAGATAAGTATACTAATCTCTCCACAAGTCTCTAAAATCTTTTCTTATTTATGGGTTCTCCATCACCACTATTAAGGCAATGATTAGTCTCAATAGACAAGTCTGTTGGTCAACAACCTAACATGCTTGTCTCTTCCAAGAGATCAAGGATATACTTTCTTTGGAAAATAAAAATGCTCTTATCTAATCGGCAACCTTCATCTCAAGAAAAATACCGTTTACACTCCCTGAGCTTTCATCTCTTACTCTTTAGCTAGATGTATTTTGAGATGAGAAACCTCCTCTACATCATTGCTTATCATTGCTATGTTGTCAATATATACAATAAGAATTGTGATCTTATAATTTCTTTGTTTAATAAATATAGTATGATCTGTATGACTTTGTTCGTACTCAAATCTCATAATAGTGTTGAAAAATCTGTCAAACCAGATTCTAAGAGACTGCTTTAGCCCATGTAGAGCATTTTTCAATTTACAAACCTTCCTTTATGTTGCATGAGATCAGAAATATGGCGGGACATCTATATACACCTATTCTTCTAAGTCCCTATGGAGTAATGCATTTTTCACACTCAACTGTTGGGGAGGCTAACCCAGATTGGCAGTGTAGGAGAGAGGCACCAGAACGGAGTTCATTTTTGCTATGGGAGCAAAAGTTTCTTGATAATCCATTCTACATGTATATGGAGGGATATCTATCTACATTTATTCCTCTAAGCCCCTATGGAGTAATGCATTTTTCACACTCAATTGTTGGAGAGGCCAACCTAGATTGGCAGCGCAGGAGAGAAGCACCAGAACGGAGTTCATCTTTGCTATGGGAGCAAAATTTTCTTGATAATCCATACTATAAGTCTGGTTAAAGCACTTAGAAATTAGTCTAGTCTTGAATTTCTCAACAGACCCATCTATTTGCCTTTTGCTTTACTGTCAACACCCATTTGCAACACACTAACTTCTTCCCTTCTATTGGAAGAGATACTAACTCCCATGTGTCATTCTTATTCAAAGGAGTCATCTCCTCAACAATAGCATCTATTGACATAGGATATGTAAACCTTCTTTCCAATCATGCGAAATCAATATAGAGGACAAGGAAGAGACAAATGTACGATATGAAGGAGATAAGGAGTCATAAGATACAAATTGTGATATAGAATGTTGTGTATACTTCCTAACTCATTTTATGAGAACAATAGGTAAATCACAATTATTAAGAATAATAGTTGGAGATCCATTACCAGATAGATTAATAGAAGAATCTGAAGTTGGAGATGGTGATGGGAACTGGCAAGGTGTAAGTGGAATACTAGTAGCCTAATCATTTGGACGTCAAGAATAAGTCTGCAAATCAGTCCTATCCAACTGTTCAATAATTCCCTCCTCATTTTCCCTCTTACCAATATTTTCCTTCTTCCCCTCATTGAATGTGCCTAAGAGTATGTAACTCATCATGCAAAAAAGAGGGACAGTGTCACTGGATGTGCTTGCAGAAATCTAAGACACTTGGGCTTGAGAACGTATAGGACTACTATGACCACCACCATGGCCTTGAGAGGACCGACCAAGAAGCTTCCAATAGTGTGACGGGACTTGCCACAGTGCTCACAACATAACTGAGCATACTTTTAGCGGAGCGCTTCTGGCTAGGAGCACCATGGCATGACTCCGACTCTCCTCCAACTAAATATGAGCATACTTCTTTCTCGAGGTTTGGTATGGATTACAACCCAAAACTTGAACACGAATGTAATCGTACTCAATGTTGAGGCCAATGAGGAAGTAATAAACATTTTCCTTTACGACCATCTTCGAAATGCATCTGCATCTATAGTACAAATTGCGTGAGAATTATGATAATAATCGATCTTATTCTGTAAACTAGTCAACTCGGCATAGTAGGCCACTAGAGATTTGTCACAACTAAAATTCAACCACCATGTCATAAACAAGGGCAACCATGTACAATCGGTTGTTTACCCTCACCAGATATATACCTAGATATCCACGGGCAACCATGGCCAAGCTGTAGACTCAGGGACCAAATTAGATAACGATTGCCATTCAACCTAACAAGGTTAATCTAAAGTGATGAGCAATCAGTAAGAGGCCCTAAATGACTCTGCCTGGTCTCCTCTATACCACCAAAAGGCCTACCATTATCTAGCATGGACACGGATTACCAAGAGTGAGTAGTAGCACTTCACAAAACCAACTCCGAGTAACCAACTCTTCAAAAAACTCAGATCAATATGCAATATGACTATGATAGTAAGAAGTACTCAACTCAATGCATAGTGCCATAACATACCAAAAGAGCAAGCTTGCCTCAAACAAAATGAGAAAAAAGGGGAAGCGATCCAGTTACCCGGAGAGACAAAGAAAGAAGAGAAGTAGCACGCCCAAAATAGTGCCAGAAAAAGGACCCACAAACACAGTTGCTGCTAAACAATGTGAAAAAACGGGGTGTAAACCCTTGCTACTGATGGTTTGAGTGTGAAAACCCACCTTCGATTGGAAAACAAACTAGGTTGAGCCTCCTACAACCCTAGTCGGTAATTACCCAAAAAAAAAAAAACCCTAGTCGGCACCTAAGGAATCTCTTGCAACCATTAAACCTCACTAAATAAGCATTAATTGCAGATCACAAAAACTAGGGGAAAACCCCCAAAAATAAACAAAATTTGAAAAAATACATCAACTTACAGAAAAAATGGAAAAATTGTAAATAGAATTTTTTAACCTAGTCGATCATCCTTGTAATTTTAAGGAACAACGACAAAATAAGAAGGAAAATAGAAGAACATGAAGAATGCCTTTCATAAGATCTTGCTCTAATACCAAGTTAGAATAATTGTTAAAAAAAGAGTAGTAGAGAGATGAAAACCAGAGAGAAAAATAATAGCGATAAGGAATGAGGGAGCAAGCTTTGGTTAACTCCATTATCACTGATATTTCTATATAAAGAGAACAAAGTGCAATAATACCTTTAAAGAAAATAACTAATAACTTAACATATATATATATATATATATATATATATATATATATTGTTGGATACAATATTGTTTTTGATAAGTTATACAGTATTTATGACTTAATGAAAAAATATATTGTATGATAAAAAAACAAAATAGAGTCCACAAGTCATCAATATGTCAAAGATCTTTTTATACCCATTGAAACATGACGTGTCCTAGGATTTATTGAGTTGACCTGATCTGAGCTTGTATGCTCGTGAAATCTGTACGGGTTGAGCCCCAATCTGACATGGCCAGGTTTGCAATGAGCCCAAGCCAAATCCAAGAGCACTGTTAACTCAACTGAGTCGAGCATGAATTTAATGCTCAGCTTGTTTTTTCTTGATTTTCATCCCCATAAGTTACAAGTGAAAGCAGTTAGTACTGCCTAAAAACTGAATATGTTTAAAGAAAGTGGTTGGCTTTTTATTTGTAATGCGTTTAGATATTTCTTTATTATTACTTATTCATTTGCCATCTTCTTAGGATGTTGTGATGTACACTGCTGACAGCAGAAATATCCATTCTGTAGATGAGGTAAACTTTCAAGTACTCTCTCTCTCCCTCAATTTTATTGTGTGTTCCTTTTGATTGGGATTGTGGTAATTGAAATCTTTCGACGCTGCATTTCTTGGCCTTCCTTTATTGGGAAATAATTGCAGCTATGAGAAAAAAATGATGAGAACTATATGCGGGGTATCTCGTCCATGTTTGTTCAACACATGAATGGTCCTTTTAATTGGGATTTTGGATTTCAGTGTATTGGGTGATTATGTGCTCAGCTAAACCATAAAGGCTCATCGTTAGCATCTTAGTGGCATGGGTTCGGGTCACATCCTCTCCTGCAATTGGGGCAAAGCTGCCTACGTGTTGTCCTTCCTATCTCTATGTTCATGTGTATGTCCTATATGCTTTAAAAATCTTGTTCTTATCCCCATGTACCGAACGCATCCTAAATGTGTCCTTACTCCATAGCATGCCCAAATGTGTCCCAACTTATCGTAGCAAAAGATAAATTAAACAAATTTTGACTCCTTTGGGAGTGTCTGTGTCCCAGATGTGTTGGACATTAATACATGAGGCTATGAGAAGTATCAGTGCTTCATAACTCCATTGCAATTAAAAAACATGTCCTATTTCAAAAAAATTATATTGTTGGTGTATAAGACTTAATTGCTAGAACCTTCTACTGGGAGGTGATGAATCTGCTCTAGTACTTTTAGTTTGCAATTTAGTATAAGAATTTAGTTAGGATTTCCATTGAGAAAGAACCGCGTTCCCAATTGGGATCGAAAAGGAATATCTCATACAAGATGAATCCAAAAGCAACATAAGAAAAACTACATAATAAGAGAAAATTTGCAATAGCAATTAGATTATAGAAAAATTAACTCATAGTTATTATAGTTCGTATTTACATAATAATTATTTATATTTACAAAAACAATGAGAATTGACAATCTCTAATATTGTTCATATTTTATCTTTTATATGTTAGCACTCAGCAAAAAACAAAAAATCCTTTTTAACATATTTATATACATGTGTATACATGACACATACATATGTATACTATAGGTGTTAGGATTCAAAATAGACCAAAGTAGTAAAGTTTGGGAAGATGGAGTGTACCATAGTGGTTCAAGAATCATCGGAGGTGGAAGAAGTGAGAGGTTAGGGCATCCTTAGTGAGAAGAAGGGTGGCAGTGGAGAGCAAGTTGATGTATGGAGATAGGAGTGCTTATGTTGTGTTGACATGATATTGTTCGAGGGCTAGAGTTGCCTCGTTTATAGATGTTGACGGAGGAGGTGTTAAGATCTCCTGAGGATGGGTGCATCTTTCTTATTAAACCAGCAGATAGGATCTCAGACCTTGGGGTCTATATCACGGGACTGCAGGTGATTGGTATGGTACATCGGGAGGAGTACCATACATCTACGCATTGAAACAACTTCCCAAGTGTCAGTGATTCCCTGAGGCGGTCTTTGGAAACTTTTAGAATACGCAGGTGGGATTCGCAGATCTTCCAAACGTAGAGCGCGCAGACTTTGAACCCAAAAAGCATTTTAGGAATCGGTATGATTCTATCTCTATTCGTTCCGTTTGAAGAAAGGAAGGATTCCAAAGAATTAATCTTTGTTTTAGTTGTTGAATCTCTCTTTGATTGATCAATATGTGATATTTCGAATCCTCATTACTAATGGAATCCAAGTGATTTTTGGATTGATCAGAAGATCATTTTAATTGGTTAGAATCCGTACTTGAACGAAACTAGATTTTGTGGAATGGTAAATATGATACGAGCTCTCAAGTTTTGGGTGTCTTGGTCAATGCCTTTCTTTGGTCAAGTGAAGCTGCATTGGAGGCTACTCCATTGACGTACCCCTTGCTATAGTCTCCAAGCCACATGCCTCATTCAGTCCCTAGCGGAAGTGCTTAGGCACTACTCCCACTTTATGATACAAAGTGGCGTTGGAGGTAGTAGAATGCCTCGTAGGCAAATACAGAGCTGAGCTACGAAAATTGCTTGCTCGAAGGTATGCACAAAGGAAGTGGCTCGTGGTCACCAGCGAGGTAGCTTGGAGGCAGGGACCTCATAGGTGATGCGTGGACCCTGAAGTGCCATGTGGCATAGAGAAATCTAGATGTCCAGTATCCACACATACTTGTATCTATATATATATTAATGAAAAGGGGGCTTCGTGAGAGTGAGAGTGAATGTGGGAGCTCTAAAACTTAAATCCTAATTTTTTAGAAGTTTGAGTTTTAAAAAGATTAAAAAATTATCCTATTGGCTATCCTGTATTTGTGATTTAAAAAAATATTTAAAAAAGATTCTATTAGGTAAGATATCCCGCAATTTATGGGATTAGTTTCCTTTTCCATTAGGTAAAAATTTCATAATTTATCAAACTAAATTCGATTGGCTAATCTAATTCAGAATTAGTGGGATTAGTTACATTTTTAATATCTAATTTTCTTTTGGCTAGCCTATCCATGATTTATGATATTAATTACCCATTTAAAAAGATTTTATACACTACCCCATTGTGATTATTTACCTTTTGTAAATTATTTTTAATGATATATAAACAAAAATATAAGATAATTCTTTATTTTTTGAAAATTTAAATTTTTGAACATAGATTTTATTAAGTATGAACTCTCAAAAATTTTTAAAAGCAAAACTATAAAGTATTCTATTGGTTAGACTTTATGATGATTAAAAATATTTTATATACTCGCTCATTTCATATTATGTGTGATTTCCTTTTTATAAATTAGATTTAAGGATATATAAAAAAATTATAAGATGACTCTTTATTTTTTGAAAATTTAAAACATAGATTTTATTAAGTATGATCTCTTGAAAAATTTTAAAAGAAAAATTATACAAAGTGTATATATATTTTTTAATGGCTAAAAACTAACTTTTGTATAGATTATAATCTCTTAATAATAACGAAGTGTATATACTTTTCTCAAAAGTCTTCATTTCAGAATCTTTGTTATTATTAAGACGATTTAAAATAAGAAAAAGAAAAGAAATGATAAATGAAATAAATAATAAATATTATTAAATAGAAAGAGTAAATGTTAGGTACTTTGCAAATAATTAGCAATTTAGACTTTCTTTAGTGGCACAAATTTTTTTAAAATTTTGGCATTTTCATATCACCAAACTAAGAATTTTTATTTTTTTACAGAAATATCGTATTGATTATCCTTTATTTCTATTTTTTAAAATTATTAATTTAAAAATACTTTAGAAAGTTTAATTGACCAACCCATGCAAATAATTGATATTAAAATCATTTAAAAATGCTACCTTCACACTCCATAATTTTTGAAATTTTAAATTATAAAATAATATTTAGACCATACTCTTCTCTATTATAGTAATATCTCACATCTCTTTTAATGTCTCTCTCATTTCTCTCTCTCTCTCTCTCTCACACGCGCACACACACACATATATATATATATTGTATGCATGGTGGTATATAAGTACATAGACTATTTCTATCATTTTGATTTTACATAGTGATAATATATGCTTAGTGACTTTTCTTATTACAATGCTATAAAACACAAAAAAATACAAATATAAAAGTGTGACTTGATTTGTTTTGTATTTATAATTTATAATATTTTTGTTCTAAAACTTTAGACGAGATTTACAAATTTATTTTTTTCTGTATTTATGCCTTCTACTTTGGTCTATTCGTGTACTCTAAAATAAGATGAGATTTAAAATGAGACAATATTTATTTTCTAAATAGAGCTAAAGAAGATAATTTTGTATATACTAAGTTGAATTTGCTCAAGTATATATTACTGTTTCTTCTTTTTCTTTTATTGTTCGGTTATGTAATTTTTTCTTTTGTCTTAATAAATATATTTTTATTGAAATTAATATATAATTAAAGCTAATTTAGGTGAAATTAAATATTAAAGTGGTATGTCTAAAATAACTTTTTATTAAAAAAAGGTATATATATATATATATATATATATATATTTGTTAGAAGAATTGTTTTTCTTTCATTCAAGTTATTTTCATTCAAATTTAAGGTCGGTTTATGCTAGTTTTTTTTTTTTAATATACTTGTATATTTCTTTGTACTCCTTTAAATTAACCCACTCTTGAGTCCTGCCTCTCTTCACTTCGACAATGTCATAGAATTGTACTTTTTGTGTTAACTCAATCAAATGTTTAGATCAAGCAATGCTATAAAAATTAATGCAACTTCAGGAATTACTCAAATCAGAACTATGGAGACAAATGTATTGGAAAACACATTTTTAAACATGTTACACTTCCATTCTTATTATATTTAGGGCTGCGAATTTTCTCCCTTTTCTTGGCTTGATTGATCGCATAAACCAACTCAAATCAAATTAAGTCTTGCCTTAAGCAAGTTTTTTGCATAATAAAGAAATTTAATTAATGATTAAGATGATATGGGCTACGAACTTCATTTCCAGAAATTTGGGAGAGTTGTAAAAGTTAGAATGAGAAACATATTTTACACTTGGGCTACATTTGTTTCGATGTAAAATACTTTACAATGAAAAATACTTTTTATGTAAAATGGATTTCATAAAAAATAATTTTTTTTCTTTTAACTTTCTGGTGTTTATTGGTACTTAAGAAATATTTTTTTAAAAAAATCATAAATATTTAAATTAAAATACGCTACTATTTTAATCCATCGCCACTATTATCATCCCCACCAACACCACAGCCACCGTCACACCATTACTGCCGTCGTCACCTTCTCTACCACCACCACGGCACTCCCTTGCCGCCGTCGCCCCTACCACTACTTCCATCCCCACCCAAACTACCACCGCGGCTGCTGCCACCCTCTACCTTTGCCGCCACTGGCACTCCTGCCACCGTTGCCACCATGTCTACCATTGCTACCATCACATTTTCGGCTGACTCTAAAAAATTAAAAATAACTTATTCCTTTTTTTTTTATATAAATTAATTTTGGTCTTTGGATATAAAATATTTTACATTGTTTTCATCAAACCAAATAATAAAAAATAGATAAAATATTTACCAAAAACTATTTTACATTGAAATAATCGGAGCCTTAGTTCATGTCTTTACATAATCATTTAGGTTCAGTAGGTAGATCCCGCCCTTTCTCATTACCTCACCCCAATTTTGAAAGCTCACCCCCCACCCCCACCACCACACCTTCCCTTCCCTTAGACTTTAGCAGGTGCCGTTGGGGGATCTATGGACATAGGTTAATGAATAAAAATCATAATATAATTTTACTAACACGACTCAAGTTGCACACGCAATGCGTGTGCACCGCCTTCTAGTATTATATAAAACTGAAAGAAGAAAATATATTTTCCATTCTTCCTTTGCGCTGTTCTTCATCTATCTCCTCATTCGTCTTCAACCAATCCATTGAAAATTAAATTTGATAATGCATAGAGCAGAAAATATATGCAAATGTTTAACGTGCTATATATATTTAGACATGTGTCTATATACACACATGAAACAAACTAT